>CAVNYN010252008.1:0-79501 GCA_963692815.1 Nyctanthes arbor-tristis
AGATCCTTGTTTATTAATAAAAAAGGAATATATGCTGAACATCAAATTAATTAAAAGGACCTTGTAAAATTAAAAATTCGCTAGGCTTTTTCTTAATTATATTCAACAATCTAGCATGATCTCTAGTTGCTTACACACAAAGAGTTAAATATTAGCTATTTTTCAGTCTGTAAATAATTGGTTCAATTATTTAGTGACTTTTTGTCAAGTTGGTGGTATTTTAATGACGTAGCTTTGTCGGCTACACGTGATGTTGCTCATGTTACTGAAATGTGGCACCCAGCAGCGCTACCAAAATCGAATTAGCTTTAATGGTAAAAATGTCAACATTGCTTTGTTTGGCACCTTTAATTAATTCTGTGACTCATTGTGACCGATTTTTATTTGTACTACAACCCACAATCCTTCTTTACCGTCCTAACAAGCATGTCCTTCCTGCACAGTCTTACGGTCTACAAACCCTGGTATGTAATTACACTATAAAAGTTCACGCTAACAGTTTGCTAAAATCGGGATGTATTTTGTTGTTAATGCAGCCCAGCTTCATTCCGTAAAGCAACACCCAGATACAATATACATCCACAACTTAGTCTGTTGCTCAGCAAGTTATGGTAAGCCCTTTTAAATATTTATTGTTTACTCCATTTTTTTAACTCACACTTTTATTTTCAAGCTAACACGGACATGCTTGACATTGACGATGTAGGCCCCCGCTCTAACTCCAGCCACTATCTTGAGCCAACACCCGATACAGGGCCCATATCAAGGCTTAGCAGTATGCCGTATTATTGATATTATGTCGACTTTAGATTTCAAATCATCTTGGTTGAAATATGCAAATCATTGGTGATTGTCATTTCGATTGGAAAGTAACAAGTTGTCCATGGTGCAAGCCTATTACCCTCTAGACTGGTTTGCCTCATATGCAGTTAACGTCCAGTAGGCTTCCGATCTCAGAGGGCAGCATGTTGATTGATTCCCCTTATTTGTGGTAGTGTAGATTGATTCCCCTTGTGTGATTGTGTTGTGTAATTTTCCAAGCTTTACACATAACCGATGTGTCATGTGGGCGGTTGTAATTGTATCATTTCGTTGTTTTTTCCTTGTTTGTATGTTGGTCATGATGGTTTTTTTGGTTTTCTTGGTGTGAAAATGTTTCAAGTCGTATTATCTGTGCTGCCACACCAATTTTGTGTTTTTCCAGCAGATTACAACACATCTATAATCTCACATGAAGTGTTCTATTTTAGAGATCGGAAGAGCTTTATTTTTTGTGTCATCATGTTTCATTCAGTCGCCTTTCAACCCTGTATAAAGATTTGAGAAGCCATAGATTCTAAATTTCAATTACATGCAAACAACAAACACAACTAGATTAAAGATTACAAATTGGTGGTTAAAACGTACTGTTACATATTAGGGAGACAGTTTGTTGAGCAATCTAACCACACCGGTTAATCATAGCAGCCACAAGCATTGTGATAACTTGACACTTAAAACAACCATAACTACATTGTCAGAAAAGGTGTGATTCTAATAATTTACATGAATGATGTATTTATGTCATATTTGACACTAATCTATCATCAACTCCAATCAGTCCTTTCTTGGGTGGACGGTGATTGAGATCTCGACATTCCTAGACTCAGCAATCCGTGCACACTTCTCCAACAGGCAAGACAAGTCACCATCATCATTCACCCCACCACGCTGCTCCTTGGCATTACTAGCTTCACCATTCTTTTTAGGTAACTATTCCTATTTTTTTCTCTACCAAGTCATCATACCACTCAAAGAAATTGCAGTCAGTGGTGCAACGGAAGAAAAGCCTCCCTTTATTTTTCCCATTCCTCAACACTTCAAAAAACATAACATGTCCATTTCCGCAATAACATACACGTAAGTAGGGACAATCCCACATAAAATGGCCGGAACTTCGACAACTATTGTACAATCCATAATTGGTTCCCAACTTGACAACGTTGTACAGGAACATCCCTGTGAGAACATGCAAACCACATATCACCACATATGACCTTAATAACTATTACCTTAATAACTATATACATGATACAAAAATAATCTAGAAATAAAGAAGATACTTAAATATCCAAATGAATATTAAAATGACATTATGTTCATATCAAAAACTCCTAGGCAGTGAAATTTATCTACTCAACTTTGTTTTCATTTGCCCTTGATCATGGACAGTAATAACCGTTTACTATGAAAAGCGGCTGAAAAAACGTTTATAATAGTATGAAATACCTCATATAAATTTTCGTTAATCCAATTTTACTACGGCTCTAAATAAAGTTCAATCATTTACAGTACTTATAACATATATATTCGGTGCTAATCTCCCTTGGTATATATGAGGTCATATAATTATATATCTGAAACTTAGCTTAGGAAGGCCTATAACAAATTATTTATTAACTAATTTTAACTATAAAAATAATATGTTACTGCATGAACATATCTGATATTTTCAAGCAATATGGTTTAAACTTTTCTAACTATACATTGATCCGATGTTGTTTTGAGAAAAGTATTCAAAACGAATACCTTAGTTGGTCAAGTTTATTGCCTCAAACTATATCTCTAAACTGATGTAAAATATTCTTTCAACAAAATACCTACAAATAACATAAAACAAATCAAAAATGACCCATACCCGAGAAAAAACAAGTAGACTGGAAATCGCCCTTTCTTCTTTGACCTCTCCTCCACGCTCGGATATGTATTCGTGATGTGCACGCGTTCCTCTTTGTTGCTTGATTTGAAAGCTGAAGCACACGATAGATCCCCTTCTCGAATCCAATTTTTGTTTAGTTTTGAGATCCACTTTTCGCTTAGCTTTCTGCTTGTCTTTTCTGATTCAGGTTCTGCCTTCATTGTTTGACTGAGATATTCAGTGTTTTCCTCATTAAGGGCAATTCAGTCATTTCATTTTTTTGTACAAGATCTTGTAACCCCTCAGACACTAATAGCATTTTCATAAATATTCACTTCACTGCCAATAGTTAACTTCCACAATACTAATTTCACTAATTTCACTTAGTTCCATAGAAACTTCACTAATTTGCCCGATACCGATATATCGTTCAAATATTAATTTCCATTAGTTCCACAGTACTGATATATCCCTTCCATATTAATTTCACTATCCTCATTTAGTTTCACAAAAAATTATATTGGTATGCAATTTCATTCACACTATTTTCCATTTTAATTAGACTATTTTCAAGCAAAAAATACCATTTGGTTTGGTAATTTCACTGCAAATAATTAATTTCTTCATGTGTCTTCCATCCCTATTAATTCACTCTAATAATTTCTAATCATATTTAGCACATCAAAAACGACCCATACCCGAGAAAAAATACGTAGGCTAGAAATCACCTTTTCTTCTTTGACCTCTCCTCCACGCCAGATATGTATTCGCGATGTGCACCCGTTCCTCTTTGTTGCTTGATTTGAAAGCTGAAGCGCATTACCGATCCCCTTATCGAATCCAATTTTCATCTGGTTTTGAGATCCACTTTTCACTTAGCTTTCTGCTTGCCTTTTCTGATTTAAGTTTCGCATTTACTATTTGACTGAGATATTCAGTCTTTTCCTCATTAAGGGCAATTTGGTCATTTCATTCTTTTTTGTACAAGATCTTGTAACCCCTCAGGCACTAATAGTATTTTCGTCAATATTAACTTCACTACCAGTAGTTAAGTTCCATAATACTAATTTCACTTAGTTCCACAAAAACTTCACTAATTTTCCTAGTACTAATATATCCTTCAAATATTAATTTCCCTTAGTTCCACAGTACTGATATATCCCTTCCATATTAATTTCACTTTACTCACTTAGTTTTACAAAAATTTATATTGGTATGCAATTTCGTTTACACTATTTTCTTTTTCGTTTAGACTATTTTCAAGCAAAAAATACCATTTGGTTTGCTAATTTCACTGCAAATAATTAATTTCTTCATGTATCTTCCATCCCTATAAATTCACTCTAATAATTTCTAATCATACATAGCAAATCAAAAACAACCCATACCTGAGAAAAAGCAAATAGACTAGAAATCGCCTTTTCTTCTTTGACCTCTCCTCTACGCCCGGATATGTATTCGCGATGTACACGCGTTCCTCTTTGTTTCTTGATTTGAAAGCTGAAGTGCACGATCGATCCCCTTCTTGAATCCAATTTTCGTCCAGTATTGAGATCCACTTTTCGCTTAGCTTTCTACTCGCCTTTTCTGATTCAAGATCTGCCTTCACTGTTTGATTGAGATATTCAATCTTTTCCTTATTAAAGGCAATTCGGTCATTTCATTCATTTTTGTACAAGATCTTGTAACACCTCAGGCACTAATAGCATTTTCATCAATATTCACTTCACTGCCAATAGTTAAGTTCCATAATACTAATTTCACTTAGTTCTACAGAAACTCCACTAATTTTCCCAGTGCTGATATATCCCTCAAATATTAATTTCCCTTAGTTCCACAGTACTGATATATCCCTTCTATATTAATTTCACTATACTCACTTAGTTCTATAAAAATTTATATTGGTATGCAATTTCGTTTACACTATTTTCCATTTTGTTTAGACTATTTTCAAGCAAAAAATTCCATTTTGTTTGGTAATTTTGCAAATAATTAATTTCTTCATCTATCTTCCATCCTTATTAATTCACTCCAATAATTTCTAATCATATATAGCAAATTAAATACGACCCATACTCGAGAAATAATAAGCAGACTGAAAATTGCCAGTTCTTCTTTGACCTTTCCTCTCCGCCCAGATACATATTCGCAATGTGCACGTGCTCATCTTTGTTCCTTGATCTGAAAGCTGAAGCACATGATCGATCCCCTTTTCGAATCTAATTTTTGCCCGGTTTTGAGATCTCCTTTTCGCTTAGCTTTCTACCTGCTTTTTCTGATTCAAGTTCCGCCTTTACTTTTTGACCGAGATATTCAGCCTTTTCCTCATTAAGGGCAATTCGGTCATTTCATTCTTTTTTGTACAAGATCTTGTAACCGCTCAGGTACTAATAGGATTTTTGTAATACTAAGTTGAAGGGATATATCAGTATGAACATCCGGCAGTAATGGAGTCACCATTGACTCTAATTGGCTATTGCAAATATTTGTACTACATTATAATTGGGATTATGATTTGTTTTATATTATTTGTAGCTATTTGCTGAAAGAATATTTTACATCAATTTAGAGAAATAGTTTGAGGCAATAGACTTGACCAACTAAGGTATTCGTTTTGAATACTTTTCTCAAAACAACGTCGAATCAATGTAAAGTTAGAAAATTTTAAGCCATGTTGCTTGAAAATATCATATATATTCATGCAGCAACATATTATTGTTATAGTTAAAATTAGTTAATAAATAATTTGTTGTAAGCCTTCCTAAACTAAGGTACATATATATAATTATACGGCATCATATATTCCAAGGGAGATTCGCATCAATATATATGTTATAAGTACTGGAAATGATTGAACTTTATTTAGAGCCGTAGTAAAATTGGATCGACGAAAATTTATATGACGTATTTCATAATAATATAAAGGCCTTTTTAGCCACTTTTCACAGTAAATGATTATTTCTGTCCATGACCAAAGGCAAATGAAAACAAAGTTGAGTAGATAAACTTCACTGCCTGGGAGTTTTTGATATAAACATAATGTCATTTTGCTCTTCCGATCTTGATATTTAAGTATCTTCTTTATTTTTAGATTCTTTTTGTATCTTGTATATAGTTATTAAGGTAATGTGTGGTGATATGTGCTTTTCATATTCTCACAGGGATGTTTCTGTACAACGTTGTCAAGTTGAGAACCAATTATGGAGTGTGCCATAGTTGTTGAAGTCCCGACTATTTTATGTAGGATTGTCCCTACTTACGTGTATGTGATTGTATAAATGGACATGTGATGTACAAGGGGAGGCTTTTCTTTTGTTGCACCACTGACTGCGGCTTCTTTGAGTGTTATGATGACTTTGTAGAGAAAAATAGGTGTAAGTTACCTAAAAAGAATGGTGAAGCTAGTAATGCCGAGGAGCAGGGTGGCGGGGTAAATGATGATGGTGACTTGTCTCGCCTGTTGGAGAGGTGCGCAAGGATTGTTGTGCCCAGGAATATCGAGATTTCGATCACCGTCTACCCAAGAAGGGACTAATTAGAGTTGATGATAGATTAGTGTCAAGTATGACATAAATATATCATGCATGTAAATTATTAGAATCGCACCTTTTGTGACAATGTTGTTATGGTTGTTTTAAGTGTCAAGTTACCACAATGTTAGTGGCTACTATGATTATCCGGCATGGTTAGATTAGTCAACAAACTGTCTCCCTAATATGTAACAATACGTTTTAACCACCAGCTTGTAATCTTTAATCTAGGTGTGTTTGTTTTTTGCATGTAATTGAAATTTAGAATCTATGGCTTCTCAAATCTTTATATAGGGTTGAAAGGCGACTGAATGAAACATGATAATACAAAAAATAAAACCTTATATACCATGTACTAAAATAGAACACTTCATGCAAGATTATAGGTGTGGTGTAATTTGCTGGAAAAACACAAAATTGGTGTGGCCTTACTGAGCATAGGACTTGAAACATTCACACACCAAGAAAGCCATAAAAACCATTATGACCAACATACAAACAAGGAAAAAACAACGAATTGATACAATTGCAAGCGTCCACATGATACATCCGTTATGTACTGTAAAGCTTTGAAAATTACACAACACAATCACACAAGAGGAATTAATCTACACAACCACAAATAAGGGAAATCAATCTACATGCTGCTTTCTGGCAAATCCATCCTTGGTGTATCTACGTTATTTGCCTACTGGACGTTAACTGCATATGAGGCAAACCAGTTTGGAGGGTAATAGGCCTGCACCATGGACAACTTGTTACTTTCCAATTGAAATGACGATATCCAATGCTTTGCATATTTCGACTAAAACGACTTGAAATCTAAAGTCGGCATACTATTAATAATACGGCATACCACTAAGCTTTAATGTGGGTCCTATATCGAGTGTTGGCTCAAGATAGTGGTTGGAGCATGTTAGCTTGAAAATAAAAGTGTGAGTTAAAAAAAATGGAGTAAACAAATAAATATTTAACACGGCTTACCATAACATGCTGAGCAACAGGCTGAGTTGTAAAAAAAAATTACATCTGGGTGTTGCTTTGCAAAATGAACCTGGGTTGCATTAATAATGAAATACACCACAATTTTAGCAAACTATTAGTAGGAACTTTTATGGTGTAATTACAATACTAGGGTTTGTGGACCATAAGACTGTGCGGGAATGACATGCTTGTTAGGATGATAAGGAAGGACTATGGGCTGTAGTACAAATAAAAATAGGTAACAATGAGTCACAAAATTACTTGAAGGTGCCAAACAAAGCAATGTTGACATTTTTGCCATTAAATGCGAATTCGATTGTGGTTGCGCTGCTAGGTGCCACATCTGTCCAGAAACAGGAGCAACATCACATGTAGCCGGTGAAGCTACATCATTAAAATACCACCAACTTGACAAAAAGTCATTAAATAATTGAACCAATTATTTACCGACTGAAAAATAGCTAACATTTAACTCTTTGCGTGTAAGCAACTAGAGATCATGCTAGATTGTTGAATATAATTAAGAAAAAGTCTAGTGAATTTTTAATTTTACAAGGCCCTTTTAATTAATTTGATGTTCAACATAAATTCCTTGTTTATTAAAAATAAACAAAGATCTTCTTATATTTTGATCTTAAAAAAGCATGACATAAATAATGTGTTTTTATTAAAATTAAAAGTCCATGTGTTTATTCTCTCTCGATGATCAAGAAACTTGCTACTCTTTAGCTTGTATATTTATAACTCTAGTTAACACAACATGTTCAGTGTTATTAAGTTTATTAGATATTACAAAATGCATGGTAACAACTAATAATGCATGATCAATACCCATTTGGGAAATCCAATCAATGTGCTGCTGGAATTAAGGAATTGAGGATTGAGTTCGAATTTCGGATGCTTACAAGTATTTAAAATGAATACAAAATGTTTCTTGACATGTTATATTAGAGTTCTTTTTTTTTACAATACCAATATTGATTCCTTAACAAGAACAAACCAACATGATTATAAAATACGTAATTTCTTGCATTTTATAATTATGTTAGTTTAGGAACCAATAGGATTATAAACCAACATAGATTTACATTAAACTTTCAATCTTCTTGGCTTTCTTTATGTATTAGCATCATATAGCAATAGAACAATAGAGGTTAACTGCAATTACTTAAGTTATGTACACTTATCATGAGCTCATTGGATTTTGTTTCATTAGATTAACTTACAGAATTTGCAGCTTCTTTTATTAAAATTTGTTCATAAAAGAAGCCATAAATATACATTAACATTACAAAATCACAAAAACACACTTTCAAAGAGAGCCTATACAATATTTATTTCTCTAAAAAACTTAGCCAAAATCGAACACAATCTACCATAACTTCAGCGTTCCATATGAGACTCAGGCAACAATTTGGCATGAAACTAACCTACTGCAAAAGGAGACTCAAGCCCTCCATCTTCGTACTCCACATTGCCAACCAAGATGTCGTCCTCGAACTCGTTAGAACCTTCAAAGGAGGGAGCTCCCAGTTTTCCACCATTCCAACACGGAGCAATGTCTTCACCATCATCCATGGTCGTAGCTCTTCTATAGCTCCTTGACGGAATCGATCTTCTATAGCACCTCGATAGAATCGATCCACTTTTCAGACGGATTTGGCATAGATTCAAAAATCCCCAATTTTCCTCTCGTGCAAGAACCCTACCAGCCAATTCTTCTACGGGTGTTTCTTCCTTGAAAGACAAATTTTTCAAATTTTGGAATTTTCATTTTCTCGCAATATTTTGGTTTTACCTTTTTATTGTGATATTTTACTTTTTGGACCCATAACTACCCTTTGTACATGATCTTGTAACCGGTAGGATACTAGTAGTGGAATTGCCAAAAGATTAGTGCTATGTGGACTAAAATGGCCAAATGGCACTCGAAGGTATAATTCATAAGCTATGTTCGACATCTTATAGATGTAAAAAGTATTGCTGGACACCGTCTATTCATCTTTTTATATTCTCTCTTTTTGAGCCAACAATTGATATACATGTCCTTTTGAGCCAACAATTGATATACACGTCCCATTGTTACCTTCATTCTAGTTCTCCGTAGATGATGTTTTATCTTAAATTTCCATTTTATTGGCCTTGCCTATTATCCCTTAGAGATGCATGGATTCAATGGAATGTGAGATGTTGTGATATAAAGAGAAAAATATTGGGTGGAGACTATTATGCTATACAGTTAATTATTCAGTCTTGGTTAATGGTCGAGAGGTTGGTCCCATCCAACCAAGGAGGGGTTTAAGGCAAGGAGATCCACTCTCACCGTACTTGTTCATCATCTGTGTTGAAGGTCTCTCTGCCCTTATACACCAAGCTGAGCTCAGAGGAGAAATTCATGGTTGTAAGATTGCAAGAAGAGCACCTTGTATTTCACATCTTTTTTTCGCATATGACAGCTTCTTCTTTTTTAGAGCTAATCTGCATGAAAGTGAGATTATGAAAAGCATTCTCAACAGATACGAAGAAGCTTCAGGCCAATCTATCAATTTTAATAAGTCAGGTATTTTCTTCAGTGCTAATGTTGAGCAGAATACTAGAAATAATATGTCGGCCTTGCTGGGAGTGTCCAATCCGCTTGATACAGGGCGGTACTTAGGGCTGCCTTCTCTTATTGGAAGTTAGAAAAAACGGTTTTCAACTTTCTCAGGGACCGTACTTGGAATTGGATCCAAGGATGGCAATCGAAATTATTATCTCAGGCAAGGAGAACAATTCTTCTCAAGGATGTAGCACAAGCCATCCCTTCCTATTGCATGTCAGTCTTTTTACTACCGGTATCATTAGGTGAAGAACTTGAAAGAATGATGAATTCATTCTGGTGGGGATCAAAATCTAATGGTAATCGAGGGATTAATTGGTTCAGATGGGCTCGACTTTGCACTCGTAAGGAGGATGGAGGTTTGGGTTTTAGAAAACTGAGAGCTTTCAACTTGGCAATGCTAAGCAAACAAGGTTGGAAATTAATTTCTGACCCCAATGCTTTAGTTTCCTTGATCCTCAAAGCCAAATATTTCCCTATGGAGGACTTTTTATCTTCTCAACTAGGATTTAATCCTAGTTATACATGGCGAAGCATTTGGAGTTCGCGTGCATTGTTGTATAAAGGCTGTCGTTGGAGAGTGGGAGACGGGAAAAGTATCAATGTTTGGCGAGATCCTTGGCAATGAGACGAAGCTAATTTCAAAATTGCAACTCCAGAAATTGACGAGCTACATAATCTTAAGGTGAATGAGTTGTTTATCCAAGGATCAAAGGAGTGGAATGTTCAATTGTTGATGAAAATTTTCAATCCCAGGGATGTCCAAGAAATAAGCAAAATTCTTTTATCAAATGCAGATGTAAATGATAGATGGATGTGACACTTTAGCAATAATGGAAACTACCTTGTCAAATCGGGGTATCGAGCAGCTTTGGAAATGGAGAGCGATTACAGTCTTTTTCAAGAAGATGGCAACTGAAAAAGGTTATGGAGTTTGCATCTACATCCAAAAATCTAAATGTTTTTATGGAAAGCTTGCCGGGACTGCCTTCCAACAAGAGAGAGACTAATCCAAAAAGGTGTTCAAGTACCAAATTCATGCGTTAACTGTGGACTACATGTGGAGACTGCTTTTCATTCTTTGGTATGTTGTCAGTTTGCTGCAGCATGTTTGAGGTACATCGACTTGCACATGAACATGGGAGCTTCGGGAAATTTTAAAGAATGGTTCTTTCATAGTTTGAGCACCCAGGACATAGAAAAGTTGGAGAATTTATGTGCTATTTTGTGGTCAACATGGAAGCAACGTAATTCGAAATTATGGACGGGGCAAAGATTTTGTCCCCAGCAAACGGCAACCCATGGTCTAAGCTATTTGAAGGAATGGAAGGAAGCTAAAATGGAAGGCAACTCATTAATTCAGCAAAGGCCGAGAAGAATTGGCTGGCAGAAACCCAGCAACGGAACTGTTAAATGCAATGTCAATGCAGCGTTATTTGAAGTAGACCAACATATTGGGATCGGCATGGTTTTGAGGAACGAGAACGGAGAGTTTCTTGCTTGTTGCACGCGAGCATTTGCAGGAATGTGGGCAGTTAAAGAAGCAGAAGCCATTGGCACTTGAGAGGCCATTTTGTGGCTGCAATCCTTGGGTTATCGAACCGTGACAATCGAGTTAGATGCAAAGATTGTCGTTGATGCAATCCATAGACATGAAGACAATGCCACAGAGTTTGGGTTAATTATTGAAGATATTCGAAGATCTCTCTATGGGCATGACAACTTTACTATTAGGTTTGCACCTCGACAAGCAAATAAGGTAGCACATGAATTGGCAAGACATGCTAGAATTTCTCCTAACATTTGTATTATGAACTCCCCTCCCTAGTGGCTATATGGACAATTTATGCTTGATGTACTAGATGACTCTATGATTAATGAAAGTTAAGTTTTTTTCCTTCAAAAAAAAAGAGAAAAAAATTATTTTAATTGATGAGACATGAATTAAATTTAAAAAAAAAAGATTAAATGAAAAAGAAGATGAAGATATGAATAAATTAAAGAATAATAATAATGCTATGTAGCACCAGTGGTGCTTGGAGATCGGAAGAGCACACGTCTGATATCTAATGTGGCATTAAATGATAAGTGAAATTAAATGAATAAATAAATGATCCACTTAATTCAACGAATTATTTAATGCCACCTTGATATTGTGCCAAGTACCAGTGGTCCTAAATAGCATTACTTAAAGAATAATGTTGATAAAAACGAATAATGATGACAGAGAGTGTGAAGCAAAATGTGCGAATGTTTTAAAGGAAATGGGAGAAAAGTGGGAGTCACAAAACTTTTGGGGTCCTATATTTCTATTAAAATTGATCTAACATTGTATGCATGACACAGTCATGTGGTATGCATCGAGTCATGCTATATGATTATGATTTCCTATGTGGTGTGTCTTGATGAACGCCACAAGGGCATATGATACGTATAGTGTAATACTATATGATGTTAGATTGAGACTAGTATTTCTATGGCCGTATTTGACCCTAAGCTTAACAAGCTTGTGCTTGGGTCCAATTTCATGATTTTTCTTTTCTTTTCTTTTCTTTTTTTTTTCCTTTTGTTTGGTATTATTGCTAATAATATTATTGAAATGAGTATATGAAATATAATTATTGTTGTTACTTAATAATAATTCAACTTATTTTCAACTTTTATTTTTTGGGTAATTAGCATATATACCTAAACACTTTTGCACATAGTTTCAAAACATTCTATCTTTTGGAGCCACAAGTCCCTTTAAATGGAAATCATCTGATTTTTTTTTTTTTTAAAAATCCGAGTTGATTGCTATCTCATAAGTTTAGTGAACGAACCCTTTAAAGAAAAAAGAAAAAGGAAAAAAATGATCACTTTAAAGGTTTATATTTTAGACTTGGCTTAGAGCCTCGTTGGCCATAAATCGCCCTGGAATTACTACTTAGGATAGTATTGACATATTATTACGCTGGAATTGCTATTGTAACCGATGAAAGATGTCTTCCAATCAATTGAAGTTGGCACAAAAACCTTAGCACGGCATGATATAAGACTTAAAAGGTTATTAGACCATCTCTAACCCACCACTCCAAAGCCCGAAAACTCCCAATTTTTTGTCCATCCTCCTCTCCAGCCATAGACCAAATCTTGGTCTTCCCCTCCCCTATTACACTGTTCACCAACCCCCTTTTTTTGAAGAGTCAATTTATTTACAACTTTGCCATTCACTAATTACCAAAATGTCGTGGATTTAATTTCACGTCTTCTGCGGATATTGGAATGAAAGTTTTATTTTTTTTCTCTCTCTTTATTTTTTAAACCTTGTTTTCTTTTATGTTGTCATTTTTTTTGGGGCAAAGTTATGTGTTCAATTTTCGATGAATAGACGATGAAGTCTTTTACTACTTTTCTTTATGACTTCATTTTCCATTAAATTTAAGAAACACATTAATAAATTTATTCTTTCTTTTTTAAATTTAAATCTCTTCTATGTTTACATATTCAATATAAGTCGAATTAGATGTGTGAATTAATGAATGATAAAATAAATGAAAAATGAATGATAAAATATTGGAACTCAAATTTAGGATGAAATTTTGTCTTTTGGAGACCAGACTAAAAATTAGGGTGATAGTTGGACCGGTTCTTCACATATTCTATGGAGTCCATTGGACACAATGTGTATGGTATCCAATGGGTTATGTGACAGGAGTCCATTGGACAAATTAGGCCTAGTGAGTCCAATGGAATCCTGCAACAGAATCCATTGGACACCATAAAATGGTGTCCAATAGACTCCAAAGAAAACTGCCATTTCTTGGGGAATAAGTCCAATTGATCTTCCTTTGGTTGGAGATGCTCCTAGTTGGATCAATTCTTCTATAGAGTCAAATCAAGTGTTGTCATATGAGCATAAGCTGGAAACAAAAATCGCGTTGGCCTCACAAAGAAATTGGTATTTAAGATAACAAATTTAGGCTCCATATAGAATGAAAATTTGTCATAGTAATCATATTCACATATTATCTCGTCGGACTTGTATCGTATAAAACAAATCTCTACCACTCAACAGCCCATTTTCAATATTAGGAAGTAAATAAGCAGAAGAACCAAAAAAAGAGGCAAAAACACAATGCTTGGAGAAGACAACATACTGATGGTTAAGGGGGAAAAAACCTACAACAATAACAATACAGCAATACTTGGGTGAAAGACTTTCTCACTGTTTTTCTCTTTCAGCCAGGTAGCATTAACGGAGATTCAATGTGCAAACTGAATAATATATAGCAGATAGCCCTGAAATGACAACGAAGCATTCCATGGAGCCTCTGGTAGCCATTACATCTTTGCGTCAGACGAGCATCCGATAGCTATTTACTTCTTCAACATAGCTTGAAAGCTCAAAGGAAACTAGAAATCTCATTGCTTTAACACCAAGGGAAGCAGCATGTCTGCATATATTAAGGGAAAGACGAAAAGGATAAAGCAGAAGATCGAAAAATGCACAAATTACAGAGCAGAAAAGTCTGAAGATTTCTTGCAAACCTTATTATTCTTGTTGGAGTGTTGATTTTGGTTGCCATAAGATGGATGCTTTGGGGTGCCAGCAATGTCGTTATTCCTTTCCTCTCGCACTTTATTGAAAATGTGAGTAAAATTTTCGGCAGATTGAGGATCATTCTCATCCCATTCACCAAATACCGGAACAGCAGCACCTCTATCGGGCTGTCATTTCAAAGAAAATGATAAGGAGACTAAGTACTGATAGAAATTCATAATCTGTATAGAATAGGGCAATAGGAATCAGGAAAAATTTTGAACTTGATATTCCAGACAAATGAAAACAAGACAGGAACCCCAATTAAACGATAAAGTGTGATCTACTTATTAGTACCCTATTTGGCTAGACTCAGTGCTCGTAGAGTACCAGAAACCTATTCAGGAATGAGAGATGGAGAGAGTGCTTACGCTTTCGTTCCCTTGGGCCGGCTTTAGTCGGGATCTTCCAGGGGTACCATGGCTCTGGCTATGGCTATTGTCATAAGAGTCCTTTCCTTCCCAAGCAGGAGACGGACTACCTCTAGTGCTAAACTTTGTCTGGTGATGTGGATGAAGCGGGGAACGATCAGTGCTATGTTCCGACCCTGCATTTGGCCCATGTCCACCAGACCGTACTCCACGCCCCATATTTTCACCACGAGCTGGAGATTTATGCCCCATAGTTTCAGCACGAGCTGGAGATTTATGCCCCATATTTTCACCACGAGCTGGAGATTTTTTGAACTGCCTGAAGTCACCTTCTTCCCTGCTCGGTTCCTGACGTCTTGTTTGTGGTTTTGGGGGAGGAGGCGATGAATCAGAACTTGGAACCAGGTCGGGATTCTCTGCAGGATCATTTGGATTGATCATCTTTCCACCTTTGTTTTTCCTTGCCTTGTCAAAGTAGACTGTGTAGGGAACATTCTCTTCACTTTCCCAGTTGCCAAATTTCGGTACATTTGGATGCTGCATTAACAATAACAAGATTACTATTTCCTCGAAAATTGCTTCGAAAACAGATTCCCAGTTGCAGAATATAACATGAGTTTAGTGATTAAGTAAGAAACACGATAAAACGCATATCAGAACTCAATGGAAGGTGCAATCTTTTTGCAACATTTCATTAAAAGCAGAATGTTTCACTGGGATCTTCAACAAACAAATAAGTGACTAATAAATCTATGTACGTAGTGCTTTTCACATTCTCAAATGAAAAGTAGGAAACAAGAACAAGTAAAAGGAGAAATTGTCCTCCTCTACCAATGAATGACTAAATTTCTCACCGGACAACCTTAAAATTACCAAGAAGTCGCATTTTCTGTGGAGCCAAATTGGGTTTCATAAGACAATTTTTTTATACCAACCAATATTACAGAGCTAATGTCCGGTACAACCAATATGATCTATTGGTACCATTAGACAGAAAACATATAATCACGTTAGACCAAGAATTCAGTAAGAAGCAGACAAAATAAATTCACATTCAAAATAAGAAAACGATGAATTTGAAACAAAAAACCAGACAGCGGTTATTATCAATAATTAAAGGAAACAGTAACCAGAAAGAAGGAAGAAAGAAATTGGGTAAACTTACAGCCATTTATGAGCAGCAAGACTAGGGAGCAGCCCAGAAATGAAAATTCAATCTCCGGAGCAGCGCAGAGAAGAATATCTGCAATAATGGTACGGTAACAGAGAGAGATGAACGAAAGAAGGAGGAAACAAATGATTGAAGAGAGAAGAGGTTTAACAACCTTTAACCGGCGCCACCGGTTACAACGGCCATTGGCATTTCTTTGACTAGTCTTTCAAATTTGTTTTTACTGCATTTAATATGTTTATTTTTCTGCAATTTGCCGTTTTCTTAAAAAAAAAAAAAATGGAAAGAAAGAAAATTTCTATATGTTGAGATTGTGTTGAATGGAATAAATAAAAACAAAAAAATCTGCTGTCCCCTCTTATTTAAGGGGACCAATAAAAAACCGTTCTATTGACATAATAAGTGCAATTTTAATCTAGAGATAATGATTTTCTCTTATGGTGACACTCAACGTGTTACGTTTTTACCACTAATTTTATTCGCATAGACACGACCTAATATGGATGGATCCATGAATGCGCACATAAATTAGTGAAGAGAAAACGTTACAAATATTGAGTGTCTTTATTATAAAGACATCTGATGCCTTTAGATCAAAATTGGACATATGTGCCGTCCGCTAGTGAGAGATAGAGAGAATAAAAATGCACAACAAAAAAAGAATGATAATATCAAAGTTTAGTTAATGAAAACATACACAGATGAAAAATAGTTATATTATGAGTCATTTATCTCCATTATCTTCAAAAGAATTTATAATAATACATAAGTATACATGTGTGGTTTATGCATGTATAGAGAAATTTTTGAACAATCATTATAGGGAATAACTATAAGTATTTCTTTTTTCACCATTCACAAAATTCATAAAAAAATTATATGATAAGAAATGCATATACATATATATATATATTTTTTAAATCTTAGCATGAAAATTTAATTATTGCTACTTGGTGGTTGGTTCGTTAAATTATTGAATAAATGGCTTGTATCCACTTGTTGGTATTTGTAGAAGGTCCACCTAATTTAAGATTTAGGTGGCACTATATCTCTTTGTATTGTTTCATATTGTACCTTTCGAATTGACTATTTAACAACAGTTTAATTGCAACGTCTCTCTTTTTTTTTTTTTTTAAACTACGTCATATAGGTGGTTCTAAATAATGTTACATATTATTGAACTTTATAATTTTTTATGACGTATTATTGAAAATGAGTTCTCTACGGAAAAGCAAATAAAAATAAGCTTTCATATTCATATTCATATTCATATTCATATTCTAATAAACAAAAAGTCATGAAATTTAGAGTCGGCTTCAAATTTATACTTTATATGATTTATTAACCAAGAAAATGGGGTGTTTACCTTGTCTCATCACTATGATACTGGGATATATGTGTTATCATTCTATTATTGTGATAAGACTCTCATTTTAACTAAGGGAGAAATATGATGGGTTTTAAATTTAAATTCAAGACAACTAGTATTATAAATTTTCAGCGTTGTTATATTATTATTATTATTATTATTATTATTATTATTATTAAAAGCTAAATATGATGTGACTACGTTTTCACTGTCCTACAATCGAGCTCATAGTTTGTGCTGGCATGTATTGGACTTATTGGTAGACTGTCTTTCTCACTTAGAATTTAGAATAGATTGGAGATTGAGAGAGACTTTTCTAGTAATAAAAAAATAATAGAAAAATATTTTAAGACGAATAAATTTGGAGAGTAGTTAGATCATGCATAATACAAAAAAAAAAGTAATAATATTACATATTTTCTTGAAGCTCAGTTCATTCATAAGAGAGAGAGGAACTATAGTTTATTCTAAATTTAATATGTAAAACGTGATATTGTTGTAACGCAACTCAGGTTAATTTTATATTAATTGAAAACTTTGCATGAGACTCAGTGCTCGAGAAACGTGAAATGTGGAAAAGCGTCAAAGCCAACCATTGAGCTTATGTGTGTCTAAGTGCTCTAATGCAGGATAAAAGAGCAACCAATGCGGGACAAAATGTGAAACTCAAGCTTCAAGTCTAGGTAAACTTTTTAGAACATTGATGAAAATTGATCGTTCATAGTCCAGGCTATGCTCAAGAGCTAAAATTGATCGTACGATTCAAACTCTAATCATGATGATATGAGAGATATAATTGGTTTAATTTAATTATAGAAAAAAGAAGACTTGTCTTAATTTGTTTGTTTCATTATCGTTAATCTCATGCGTATTGGCTTATAACTGTTTCAATTTTTTCTAATTTTATATACACGTTTGTACTTACATATTATTATATATACTAGAATTTTTACCCGTGCGTGGCACGTGAATGACAACAAAAAAGAAAAATTTCAATTGTAACATATACAAATTGTAGTTAGTCTCTATTAAAAAAATACATTAAAAATAATCTAAATCAGACTAGTTTACCCAATTTAATATTCTTCGAAAGTATAGAATTTCGCACAATTTAATCTCAATAAAAAGTAGTAAATTAAAAAAAAATACGAATGCAACAAGTGAGTGTGAATTATTTTATTGGTTTATAAATTTAAAAGAGACTGTTGAATCAAACTCTAATTACGTACTTTTTATGCAAAAATGAGATTTTGCATTAGGAAAAGTAATTGAAAATAATTTTTTTTTTTTTTTTGTAATTTCAGATATATAAACCTGGCTATGAATTTATCACGTGATTATTTTTGTAAAAATATATAGACTTCATATAACAATTGCAAATGAAACGTTTAATATATATATTTTTTTGTTAAGTACCTGTTTATAAGAATGTATCAATGGCTGTCCAAATATCTTCATAGTTAGACAGCAACCCCTCCAGTCTATCAGTATACTTAGGAATGAGTCTAAGCATGATACACTCCAATGTCAATGCCCGATCAAAGGGAGGCCACTGTGCACTCATATTCCTTCTTGAGAAATATTATAAATATCTCAATTGTGAAGGCAAAAGATTCAGGCCGGTGACAAATGTTGAAAAACTGAAAAGGTGCTTGCTTGTTTATCATTTCAAAAGTTTTCTTTTCCTTGGTGTATTGCTTCTGATAAATCAAGAGAGCGGCCAGCATAAAAACCAGAATTGGCAAGCCACCATTGTCATAATGAATCAAGAGCATGTTCATTTTTCCCAAGTGAAAGCTCATTCTCACTTGGTGTCAGATGGTGCTGTATCATTTCCGCTGAGAGTAACGAGCAACTTTTGTACTGACGAGGGTAGTCAATAACAGTCATCTCAAACTGAGATACCATCTCAGAATTCTTGCTTTGACGTTCCCCTTCTTAAGTTAATTATAGATTGATATAATTATAGAATTGGTTTAATTTAATTATAGAAAAAAGAAGACTTGTCTTAATTTGTTTGTTTCATTATTGTTAATCTCATGTGTATTGGCTTATAGCTGTTTCAATTTTTTCTAATTTTATATACACATTTGTACTTATATATTATTATATATTAAAAATTATAAGACACAAAGTTGGTATTATTATATATACTAATTGTATATCCGTGCACTACACGGAATAGAATAATTAGTAAAAAAAAAGTGATAATTAAAAAAATTAAAAGTCTCAATTTTATTACACACTACTCACTCATATACACATATTACTAATAATTACAATTTTATTGAATATAATTCTTTTACTTGATACAAAGCTAATTAAATTGTCGATCATAAAACAATACTCTTAACTAATAAAAATGAGAATTAATAAGAAATTTTTTAATATAAATTTATTTTCACATTAACTATGAAAACCAAGATACCATGAAAAAGAGAGCATACAAAATTATATGACTCTAAAATTACTCTACGCCCATATCTTTATTCAATAAGTATCGGTAAAAGAATTCTAAGAATACATTTAGAGTGTAGATGATATTTATTTATCAACAGGAATTCTTTAATCACATTTCATTCTCTACCACATATTCTTAGAAAAAGTTATTTTTCGCATCTTCTTATATAGTGTCATACATTCTTCAAAGAAATCATTATTCACTAAATACATTCTAAAAAATCTAAAGTACACATCATCCTATTACAAAAGACCCAAGGCAAGCAATATTATAACAATGATAAATCATCATCATTATTATCAACCAATTTTTACTCTAAAAAGAATTAAAAGAATTTTTTTTTTTATTCTAAAATCATCATCATCAAATATTATTACTATTGTAGCCATATGTTTTATAATATTTGGTTTATCATATTGAATTGAATTAAAGTAAAAATTTTGAAACTAATTTAATTTTACTTCTTTATTATTATTAGAGTTAATTTCACATTTCATTCCCAACATTTGCCGTTAGTACTGCCTGGGTCTTTAACCTTTTTTTCTACTCGCTGGGTCTTCAACCTTCCAATAACTCACATGATAGGTCCTTCTTGACAGTTTCCGTCCATTTTTCCATTAAGTGCATAGTCAAATTACCATTTTATCCATTATAGTTTTAAATTAAAAAATAAAAAGTTTAAAAACAATATATATTTATATCTATATATAAAGAAAATGGATGCCATTTCCAGTAGCACTTTGTTGCCAATTCTAGCAACAAAATTGCTGTTGGAAATGGTAGAAGAAGGGGAGAGATGCCTTCCTAAGTGACCATTTCCAACAGCCAAAAAGTGGGAGACTCGTCCCCAGATCTCCATTTTCGACAGCGATTTTACTGCTAGAGATGGTAGCAAAGTGTTGTCAGACATGGGGAGACTCCTTCCATGTGTTGCCATTTCCGGTAGCACAAGATGGGTCCCCCCATTTTTTTATAAAAAAATTATATATATATATTTGTTTTTAAACTTTTTATTTTTTGATTTAAAAATATAATGGATAAAATGTTAATTTGATTAAGGACTTAACGGAAAAATTAAAGGAAACCTTCAAGAAGGACCTACTGTGCGAGTTATTGAAACGATAGGGACCCAACGAATGGAAAAAAAGATTAGGGACTCAAGCGATACTTACTGCAAAAATTGTGGATGAAATGTGAAATAACCCTTATTATTATTATTATACCATCAATCTCACAAGTAGACACTTAGTCGAAATAATAAGGAAGTCTCAATAATACAAGACTTGAAATTTTGTGTCAACTGTTAAAATTTTAAAGAAGCATAAAATCTTTAAAGATAGCCTACAACTAACATAATAAATATACTAAACACTAATGAATAACAAATATTATAAGATTGGAGACTAATTTAGAGTTTAATTAGGAATGTGTGTAAATATGTATGAAAAAATATAAGATTAGAGATTAAATTGCAATCTCCGAACTTTATGTATAAAATTAAAAGCATATAAAATAAAAGCATATATAAGCGGGAGAATATATATTTATTATTTTATTTATTTTGTAGAAAATATCTCGATTCGAAAATCTAAACTCGAGATATAACTTTTATTAAATATATATTATAATATAAATTATAATTACGTATATTATATATATGTGTATAAAAATAAAAACATACATACATAAGATAGTAGTGATTAATTTGAAGTTTAACTAGTTAGAAATGTGTATATTATATATATATATATGCATATATTATTATTAAAATAAAATAAATAAAAAAGAGGTATACATAAGTAGGATAGTGGTTTTGGTGGGAAAATTTACATATGACTACTATCTTATTTTAATATATATAAAATAAGATAAAATAAGATAAGATGTTTCTAATTACATTAAAATAAATTTTTTTGTCATCCTAACCCTTTACTTTTTAAGTTGGAGTTGTCAACGGTTTAATAGACAGAAGGATCAAGCAATTGATTTCTTAGTCCAACATCGGCATTTTTTGTTTTTTGGGTGATATAGGTAAAATTCTTAAAAAATATGCATGTGTTAGGCTTATCATTTTTCCTTGTCCTGTTTTAAATTTGATTTTGGTCAAATAAGTCACATCTATATACACAAATTTCTATCATTCAACTCTACTCATTTTCTCTCTTTTCAAGAAAAAAGGCTAAAAATGTGAAGGCTGCAATCGTATGTCAAATAAAATGCACGTTGGACGTGTATATTTAGGAATAATTGAAATGTTAGCTAGATAAGCATAGGTAGTTGATAATAAGAAGACAAACATGCATGTGACTCGGGTAAATTTCACAAAATGTCTTTAATCTTTTCAAAATGTAACAATTTCGTTCATAATTGTTTCCTGTTCTCTAGAGTCTCTAACTTTTTAAAAAGTTTTGCAAAAGACCCTTTAAACAGAATCTGACTAGGTTTGACCGTTAAAGGAAAAGAAAATTACCTTTTTACCTCTCACGTCAAATAAAAAATAAAAACAAAATGACGTAGTTATATTTATTAATAAAAGAAAAAATAATAAATATTGTTATCTCTCTCAATCACCCAACTCACAAGTCACAATGTTATTTTAGCAAAATTCATCAATAGCGGGAGACTCCTAATTATCACCAGATATTTTAAATTTCAATTAATCTCTATTACTCATTTCAACTCATTATAGTTTCTCATTATAATTTCATTGTCACAATGAGAATCAAACAAGCACTCATTTTCTCCCCTCAATTCCTTGACATCTATGATCATCCTCGTTATTTTACTCACAAACAACTTTTTGTTGTTGGAAAATTTAATTGGGTTGATGAACAAAGAGGCAACGACAATGGAGACTTTGACTGGGCTGGTGAACATGATTCAGGGAGCATGCACATTTAGCTGTTGATTCTTGTGATATTGCATTCATTATTTTACAAGAAGTCGGGGATCTTTTTTGAAATTTACACCTGTAATAGAAAAGAAAATTCAATATTTTATTATCCAATAATAAATTATAGCACTTTTTGGTTTTCTAAAATAAATGTATATGTATATATACATAAAAGCAACAAAGTTTCTTTTTTCCATTTTCCCTCCTAAAGCACTTTCTAATTTGGTCAACCTCATATTGACCATTGGTTTCATTTAGAAATCTCAGCCATTTATTTTGGTTTTTTTCTCAGTTATCTTATTCATTAATTAGTGAATATATATATTATTTTAGTAAATTGCTCATCATACTAAAATTCTTTTATATTATTACCTAATATAATGTATATCCATTTTTTGTAATTTAAATCAGAGAGCGGTTAATTTATCTTACTATAAATTTATCTGGCATAAATATAACTCAAACCTAATATCTAGTTATTTAAATCAAGATTTGGTAATTTGGCTTACTATACCTATACATACATACATACATACATATATATATATATATATAGCTCACAATAACTTGAACTTAATAGAGATTGTATAATAAAGCCTTCTGTACATAGAATTTCAATTCAATTAAACCTTCTAAAAGCCTATTAAATTAATCCTATTATATATACTTTTGTTTTCATTAGATAATCAACCAAAATTTTAACAAAAGAAAATATGCTCCTATCGTTTAAATTATATTAGAATTCTCACTCATGCGTTGCACGTGATCTAAAAGTAATAATAACGTAGTAATTTTAAGAAGACATATTTAAATAGCATAAAAAAGTGATATATTTAGTTGTCAACTATATACTGGATGCTTGTGGGCCTTCAAATTCACTATTTACATATAAACAATCAAAATTCATGTTTATCAACTAACAAAAATCAGTTATTTATATCATATAAATATGTCTACTTAGAATTACTATAATAACAAACGTTAATGAATTTTTATATAAAAATTTAATAAATTATTAATACAATCAGTTGAGTCATATATTAGCATTATGATACATAAATTTTTATAAGCATTCTATCATATTTTGATTTGTTTGTCGGTATATTTTTTTTTTTTAAGAGTTGAGCCATAAGAACATAAAGAGATACAAAAACTTAAACAAAATTGACACATGGTAATATCCTGTTTTTCAACACATCACATCACCTTTACATCAATCTCAATTACATGAGCCACTTGTTATTTTTGTCAACCTCTTTGTCTCTATTTTTGTCTATTTAAAATTATTCTTTTTGTAAACATCGGATGTAGGGAAAGGGAGAAGAATCAATATCAGTAGTTAATGTAAGATAAACATGTCTTCATATAATTACTCTAATAACAAATGTTAATGAATTTTTATACAAAAATATATAAATTATTAATACAGCTAGTTGGGTCATATTAGTATTATGAGACATAAGTTTTTATAATCATTTTATTATATTTGAATTTTTTTGTCAGTAATACTTTTTGCACCAGTTGATTCTTTTTTCTGATACAATTGATATCGGGGAGGAGCAGCTGTGTTCCAACCCAATACTTCATGTCTAAAATATGAGAAACCTAACCAATATAGTACTTTTTTAAATTACAATACCAGTTAATTATGTGTATAAATAAACATTAATTGAGGTGATTTAATAAAAATAAAATGTTTAAAAATTATTGAACAATTATTACAGTGCAACTGTATTAATATACAGTCCATCTCTCAAATAAATATTCTAACTCCAAGTACAATAAGGCCATATTTAAAACGTCGAATTGAAATTTTTATTCCATGGGAAATTATCAGAAAGTTTCAATTTATATTAAATATAGAATCGGCAAATTGTAGTACTGTAATTTAAAAAAAATAAAATTTGATTAGTGTACTACACTAACCATATAAAAATTTCTTCAAACATCATTAAAAATTGAAATTTACAATAAAGTTACAGATTTTTAGAAATTTATTAATTCAAGGACGTATTATGCATGTGATTTCGAATTATAAAGATTACTATTAACTTTTTTTAAAATAGAACTCCCAATTAATTTCATGTTCGATTTGATAAGTGACAGATATCTAATTCAAAATAATTGATTGAAGAAAATACTGTGAATTGATAATTGGATATGAGTTAATAAAGGGAAAATTGAATATCATTTAATAAATTAGTGTAACAATTTCTTAAAGAAAGAGATAAAAAATACAAAAAAAAAAGGAATTAAATGATATCACCAGAAATCTTATAGAGCCAGAAATCTTGCAGAGTTAGAAATCTTATAGAGTCAGAAAATGAGCAGGAAAAGCCACTTTTCTCTTATTTTATATATATATATATATATAGATTCCATGATCATATTCCCTATTAACAAGATAATTTGAAATGTGAAATTTTATCTATAAAACCTAATTATTCACAAATTATTTCATATTAAAATTGTCATCTTTTTTCGAATCCTAATTCCCCCGTATTAACTCAATATTTTAATGTTTGATTATTAAAATAAAATAAAATATCATTAAACTTGCGATCTAAAATTAAATACAACTATTATGCGTTTGTTGTATATAATTCAGCCATGTAAAGTATAATTATTAAGTTTTGGCATAATTGCAATGTTCTAAAATTACTTTCATATATTGTTGTTTGAGATAACCCATATCCAATATTTCAAATTTAAATCAAAGGTTTGTAAGCTAAGCTTTCTATACATACATATATCCACATAATCATAAGGGAGCTTTAGGTAAAAAGGTCAAAATTGGGCTACTCACTCAGCAATACACTACAAAAGGAAGAAATAACATAAATACACTTTTCATAATCATAAATAGGCAACATATTTTTGGAATAAAATTATACAGCCAAAATTAAAAAAAACAATTATAATTAATAATTAACCAATCAATAATCTGGATAATTCAGTTACACATAGAATCAGGTTTGTTGGGATAATCCGGATAATGCATCAATTATTAATTTGAATATCCCTCTTTGCAATTCAAATTCAAGTATATATGCGTGAGGGAATTAGATAAATCAGGATTTTCAATTATGATAAATAAGAGATGTGAAGTTCTCCCTCTGCAAAACTGCCTACTAATCATTCAGTGTCCCAAGTATGTGCCAGTATCAATTTGCTTCCATTTTTATTAATAATTAGAGTATTCCATGTTTCATGTTTCATTAAATTATTCGTTGTTCCATTTTCAATTCTGATAAACACACGTAAACACCTCCCCCCTGCAATACCATACGTTGTTCCTTCATCGGGCTTCATCGTCTTTTTTCGGTGTCTAATTGGTTAACATTCGCCTAGTCATATGGTATTCAATTGTAGTTTCAAGTTTTGTCTACAAAAAATTGTACTTTGATTCGCTAATGCTTATTCTCTACAGAATCTTTGATGTGCCATCACTTTTGTTGAATGAAATATGAGTACAATTTATAGAGCTTTGTCAATCGAATTTTTAATTACCAGTCCTCCTTATTGAAGTAAAGTACTGCTGAACAAGAAGAGAGTTCATTCCTGCATTCTTTTCTGAATTTGAATATCAGCATGAAATAGTAGGAGCACTGGCTTCCTGCAATTAAAGTTGCCATCAACGAGTAGAGTTTGGGCACGCGAGAGATATATTCTGCATTGTCTATTATAAAAGCTCACAATTGAAATCTGTAAAAGAATTGGGGCAAATTCCACATAATTCATCTTTATCAAGGGAAAAATGAGGTGTTTAGGCAGGGGGAAGAAGATGAACAAGAAATGTATTGTAATAATTCTATTATATATGTTGTTTAGATTGTATAGGCATTCTATGAAGTGAAGTTTCAGTGTATCTTATTAGTTTTCCTTCTCTACATAGATTTTGTTCTTTATATTATGTGTTCTGAAAGGGCTGCTTGGATTATTTTTCCCCATTTTTCTATATTAACTTATGGTATCATGTGTCCAAATCATACTTCAAACACCAGAAGCAGAACTCATTTCTAGTATTCCCACAATCATTAGAGCATTCCATGTTCCATAATCATTGTGAACAATTTAAAGAAAGCATATAGTAGAGATTCAATAAACAATTTCTGAATTTTAGGCACAAATAAACAAATGGAAGTACATTATTCTATAGTACACTGATTTCCCCTTATACGTACCAAAGCTCCTTCAACAAAAAGTACTCACCAACCTAATAAAACGAGACAGAAATAAATCAGTACTGCACTACTTAAACAAAAGAGGCTGCGGTACAAACATTGTAGTAACATATGTAAAACATGGAGGCGAAGGGAGGCTCATAATGACATGGGAGATGATGTTTAGTGTTAGAAATCATGAACATAATATATTTGTAGAATGTATCAAATATCCCCCTCAAGTAAACATATCATCTACACATCGTATCACACCGACGAATCCGTTTGTTGTATCATATCACACCGACATATCATCTTTATACGCGTAACACCAAGACACAAACGGAGTCCTCCAAAATTCTTATTCGTTCTTATTCGTTCAATTACCTAAAATCTCCATAATCTATTTTTTAATCTAATTATTTAATTAGTAATTAATTACCAATTGAGTGAATAAAATATATAACTAAAAAAAAGAAAACAGATATTAAATAAAATCACATGTTTGAATTTTAAATTCAAAAATATACCAACAGTTATCAACCACGTGATCTATGGAATATTACGTGATAATTTAAAAATGGACCTTATGATCATGTTTAGATAATGATTTTAATATATTAAATGATTTGAAACCCCCAATTAGAAATAAAAATAGTAAAAAATCCCCCTTAAAAAATGGGTGCAAACATGTAACCGTTATGTGTAAATTTGCAAAATGTTATAGGTAAATCTGCAAAACCAACAAAACGAAGGTAGATGTGAAATTTATTGAAAAAACAGGGTGCCAGATCTAAATTTCCCTAATCATAATCCGCTAAAATAGTTGTTTTCTTATTTTTCATGTATTCTTGCCTAAGATAACACTCTTCCAATATTGAAATTTTAAATCAGAGGTTTTTAAATTAAACTTTCAATACATATATATATATCTATAAAATCATATTCCATTAAAAATAAAGTTTCCTTATTTAACTAAAATACCCGATTTCATGCCATATAGTAGGAGACACTTACCCATCCTTTTGAAAATCCTATTGACTTAACTAATTAAACTCTAACCTCTCACCTATTAATCACCATTATTTCCATTATCTTTACCAACCTAAACCTTCATTCCTCTAAGGGTATTAAATGAACTTTTCCATTTTTCACTAAATCTAACCCAAACTCACGCCATTTGTTTTCACCGAGCTATTGTGTACATCACTTTATTAGGCATAAATTACTAAACTCTAACCTTACATCTTCTTTAAGCAATCTGGTGAATTGCAGAACGGTCCATTTTCAAATCCCTACTGTTAGGTAAGTTTTGTATTTGAATGATTTATTCTCAATTAATTTCATAGTCCATATTACTTCTTTTTATGCTGGAATTCAACCTTTCAATTACTTCATTTTTTGAAGCTTGGAGAAACCTTGCTTGTAGAAATTTCACCCCTGCATTAGTCGACCATTTTTGGCCATTAGACTTGACCATTTGTAGAATTTCATATTCTCGCGCTAAGGCAATCCTGGCCATTCCACATTAGATCACATCCTTCTGTTTTTGCAGTTTGGCTTGAGAATTAGTGTGTGCATTGCTCCACCATATTCTGACGGCAAACTCGACCATTTCCAGCATTTCATATTCTGCCTGTAGTGTATCTCCAGCCATTCTAGGTAAGTTGCCAGCCTCTGATTGTTCCACTTTCATTTGAATCTCCGGTTTTAATTTAATGGTTGTTGATTTATAAATTGTTCACCGTACAGTTTCATCTGGTGTCATACAGCTCCATCTCAGTCGACGGCAATCTACCTTCCCCAGCGTTATCTGCCCGTAATTGCCACTGAAAATATAAGGGATTCATTCTGCGTATTTGGAGTCTGCCACACAGCCAATTTTGGTTCCCGGCTACTTTGGTTTGGTCGAGGATTTCATACTTTCATTGTCCAGAAGCTATCTTGATAATTGTTTGTATTTCGTGTTTAACAATGACTTCAATATGCTGTTCTTGAATTGCATAATTGTTGTTATTTAACAATTGTAAAGCAAATTGTATAAAGATTATTCTTTTCTTTTTTACATATTTTATTTTATTTGTAATGAAATAATCCATGCCAAATTGTTCATTTTTCCCTTTTTAGTATCACATATCTACTAAAATCGTTGGAATATAATCAAAATAGATTAAATCTAAAGCTATAAAAATGTGATTTGAATTTAATGAACAACAAGAATAATCCATTATGCAAATTTTATTTACGTTTTAGTAAAATAATCATAATAATAAGTAACGCTTGGAATATATATCAAGGTTTATTATATGCACTCTATGTTAGAATATGCATTTTTTAAATGGCTAATTGTATTTAATTCATTGTCATTGTATTGCATATAGCTTATATTATAATACAGATTATATGTATAATATGTAGTATGCATTGTACGTGCATCATATACGGTTGTCAAACAGTCAGTTGGGCAGATATAAGAATATTTATACAATATTAATTACAACCCTTAAGCCAAGACCCCTATAGTCTGATGACATACTAGTTAGGTTCTTAAACTCTTGGTCAAGAGTTCAATTCCCCACCCTTACAATTCCCTTTGTAATTTCAAAAAAAAAAAATTACAACCCTTAAATTGTTTACATTATTTGGTCAAGACATCACGCGCAACACACGAGTGAAATTACTAGTAAATAAAAGAAGAGTGGGGTGTTAAGGAATTGGATACTTAGGCAGCCGGTTAACCGGGATACTATTCAGCTGGCTGTGCCAATTTTGTATAATAATAATACTTAGAGCTTGTTTGATTCTCTTTATCAATTTTCTTTATAATTTCACTTACTTTAATTTGATCACTGATTTGAGAATTGCACATTTATAATAATAAATTTTAAATTTCTATTAAATTTACACCACTCATTCCACATCATTATAACTTTTCATCTTAATATTTATAAAGGGAGGATAATTTTTGGTTTTGTTTTCCCTCCAAAAAGTTGGCAGCATAACTCATTTGGCGGCGTAAACAAATACACAATTCTCCCATGACTACACCCTAATACTGAAGAATGTCTTAGAATAGTTATTTTACACGATATGACTCACCAAATCCAGCTAGAAAAATATTGACGAGTGAAAATTTAGTATAGATATGAACAAATATACGTGAATCACGGAACCCAAAAAAGAAATGCGCAAAAGGTTAAAAAAAAGTGAGAATTAAAAAGCATAGCCTAATTAAAAATCACATATGTTAAAAAAGAATAGTAAAATACGGAAATGAGGGAACCCAAATAGGAACTGCGCATAAGGTCAAGGAACATAACTAAAAAAGCCAACCTAAAAATTGCATGAATTAAAAAATATATCGTAAAAAAGCGTGTCCCATTTAAGGAAAAAAATTAAATAAATAACTAAATAAATAATAATCTTAAAAAACCAAAATGTTTACGCGGCCAGATAAGTTATGATGCCAACTTTTTGGAGGAAAACCAAAACCAGAAACTATCCTCCCTTTATATATATATATATATATTAAGATATTAAGATTTGAATCAATATTATACTAAATAATTTTTTTATTTATTGTTAATCTATATATTTAATTAGGTTCCTCATATTACTTTAGGTAAATGATAGTGAGACAGGAAAACTTATTGATGGAATACAAGAGAAACTTTTTAAAAGCAAGGTATGCTATTTCATTTTTCTATATTGTTGGAAACTTTAATTGACTTTGCTATTGTTTTATAGAGTATGATTATTTTATTATGTTTGCTTTAATAACTTTGGAAGACATTATACTTATTTTATTAATTTTTATGTAATATAACTTTAAAGGAAGACTTTTACTATATATTTACATTATTTGTTGAACTCAATGAAGTTATGAATTGATATTAAATTTTTAATTATTGTTAATTACTTAATTTTTTAGTTGAAATTAATTACTTAATTCAGGTGTACATTATTTTTTTTATTGTGAGATGAATAAAGGAGTAACTTTAAAGCTTGCTGATATGATGAGACAATTTGGTATTCAATATGCTATAAATGTGTGGAAAACATTTTTTTAATTGTTACAGTCTTTTTTATCTTATTTATCATATTTTTAATATTGTATGTTATAATTATCATTTTCCTATTAATATTTGAAATAAATTATTTTGATTTGTGTTTGTTAACTTTCTTTTAATAGGTTATATGCTGGTATGTATATTTGAAAAAGATTCTAGTTGATATGTTTACGGCTTTTCTTCATTTATTATGGATTAAATTCTTTCCATGTATTTATTTGTTAATCATTTCTTCAAATTTTATTTCGTTATTGATGGATTTATTTTTTTATTTAATGGTTCGTATGTGTCTATATAACTGTCAACTATAATAATATCTTATAGAGTAGCTATTTATAATTATTTATGTTTGTTGAAAGGATGGTAATAATTATTTATATTTATACAACTAGATGGATTATTGATTAATCTTATGGATGGATTTTTACGATAATAGTTTACATTATTTTTAGTTGGTATTTTTCTATTTTTTATCCCGTGCAACGCAAGGGTGTAAAACTAGTTATAAATAATGTCAATAATGAGAATCAAACAACTGTGATTCAATTTAGTGATTGAATCACAGGTGATTTGGTTAAGTTGAATCATCATATTTGCATGAGTCTAGTTGAGAAAATAGACCTCTCTGGATGTTCTTATGGGAATGAATAATTCTGTCTGACTTAGAGTTAGAACAGGGTATTTATAGAAAAAGTAAAAGAAGAGAGAAAAGAGAAGAGAGCTTAAAAGAAAGATAGAAGATGTCATCGTGTCTTGAAGACAAATCTTAATATATCATCTTAGTTAGGGACTGACAATTAAGAAGATCAAATAGAAGTTGAGGGTCAATTGTGACCGTTAGATTTAAGTGACACATATCATTGGTATGACACACTTTTAACCATTAATTTCATTGATTCAATCTTTAAATTAAGAGTTCAACTATCAATCAGTGATGATTAGTCAATCTATGATCATAAGCCCCCTCACTCTCGATAAAAATACTCTAGTATTTTGAAGAGAGCAAAATAATACTTTGATATTCTCTTAAACATTATGAAATAACAATGACATGTATTAATTTATGTATAATGAATTTGTATAGCCATCGAAACCCTTTTAGCGTTTTAACGATAACGATAATTATATTGTGAGTGATGATAAAAATGATAATTTAAAGTTAATGACCTTCGATAATTTGTCGTTTTTGTGAACCGACCATATTTAGTGGCCTTTGGTAATATATCGCTTTGTAAACATCTCCATGTACGATGCACAGTTTGCACTTTTGAGCAAGTGTCATAATATTTTGTGTTCTGGGCGAATGAGTTGCATTTTACACTCTGGGCGAGCGACTTTATTCATTGTGCTTTGGGTGAGCAACTTTAAGAGTTTGTGTTCTGGCCAAATGTATTTAAATTGAGTTATAGATGAACGTCTTATAATTGTGTTCTAGGTGAATGTCTTTAAATCGCGTTCTGTGTGAGCGTATTTAAATCGCGTTCTGGAATAACGTCTTCTAATTACATTCTGGGCGAATGTCTTTAAATAGCTTTATGGGCGAACGTCTTATAATCGCGTTCTGGGCGAACGTCTTGTAATTGCACTCTGGGCGAACATTTTTAAATTGCGTTCTGAGCCAATGTCTTATAATTGCGCTTTATGGGTGAATGTCTCTAAATTACTTTCTGGGCGAATGTCTTGTAATTGCGTTCTGGGCAAACGTCCTTAAATCATTGCGCTCTGGGCAAACACCTTTAATAATTTGCGTTCTGGACAAAAGTTTTTGTGTGTCAATTTAAAAGCTCTTTATCCATATCATATGGCCTTCAAGAATATATCGTCTATAGGCGCTTACCGCATTAGGTGGCTTTCAAGAATTTATCGCCCTTAAGCGTTTTCATTTATTATCACCTAATGAATGATTTTCATTTTGTACATTATTTTTGGATGACCCACATCAAGTAACAATCGCTTTTCAGCATAACCTAGATAAAATGATCATCTATGATAAAGCTTGATCTTATTACACGCCTACTTAATGCAAAATTGTCTTCTCGTGTAACCAAATTCTTATCAACAACATACGACTGAACCCCATTATGAAAACCATCCCTACTGATCCTTTTGCAATGCTTTAAAGCCCATGTGTCTCTGATTCAAAATCTTTAAAGTTTAAATGCACATGTCCTCTAACTGAAGCTTTAATAACCCACTTATCAAAAATCATCAATATAAAATCACAAAGACCAAGCTCATGTTCCGTTTCTAACTGCCTTTCCGTTCCAATCCGCATAGCCCAAACTTCTGCCTTAGAGCAAGATTTCTTTCTCAAATCATCATCCTATTTCATAGGCATCATTATTCTGTCCAAACTAGCATTCTCTTACAGCTGACTTCAATTTCACATCACGGTCTACTAATTGAAATCGCTACTGATTATTTACTTGGCTGGATTACCTCCTTTGTTGATCGTGAATTACAAGCTAACCCTCTCTGCTCTATCCCGTCGTTGATCATTTTTGATCATTCCTTCGCTGATCGTTCTCTCTTCTCTGGGCCGTGATCGTTTTTTCCTTACTTTCCTTTCAATCAACTTTTAGTTTTATCTACTGAACACAATTCTAAAATAATCAAACTCAACAATCCACCCCTCTTTATCATCTTTTCCTTCGCTAAACCAGGTCCCATATGCTCCCATTCATTCATTGCTCCATTACCTCACTCAAATCGTTAACTAAGTTTTCCAGCTTTTGTTGGTGGCTAATAATGAGATCGGAAGAGCTTGTTATAAATTGAACAAGATATATGCACAGCGGAAATTAAATAAATATCCAATTCCTGTGCCAAGAATCGACCTTGCACTTCAAGAGAATTTATGATAGAAAAATACCTCCTTGATGAACGTCGTAAATAGCAAATCTCATTTGACCGTTGGAGCAATGCTCATCCGCACGGCAAGAATAGATTTGGAACTCCACAACATTGAACAATTCGAAGCAGATTTATGGGAGTACGTTTAGAGTTCTTGTCGACTTCATGTGCTAGCAAGAAGTCGACAGAATATCCACGACCACATCGTGTAAAATTTGTCATACGAATTTTGCCCATCGTCTCTCTATTAAACTCTAAACACAAGATGCCTATTTATAGTTGTAGGACGTGAAACCCTAATCGTATTTGGGCTTCTTCGGGCCTACAACTAAGCAGTCCAATTAATTAATCTCATTAATTAATTTGGCCGACTAAACCCGGTCCAACTATTTGGACCTTGGACATCAATTCCAACAATCTCCCACTTGAACAAGGTCCATTCCAAATCACCAACTCTTATCTTTGTGTGTGACCCATTAGGCTCCCACTTACGATGGCAAACGTCTTGATACTATTATTCTAATCAAATTAGAGTAAGACAAACCAAAATCTCTATTTTAATTTATCATCGATTCACCTAGATCGATCAGTTCACGTCGCCGTCCAAGATTGACATCTAGCAATGTGTCAAAGCAACCCATGTGACAAGAAAGTCATATGGTACGACAAGTCTTTATATGTACGGTTATTATGGAAATATAATCTCTTCATCAATATAACCTAATCAATTAAGAGATATAGAAACGCGTCAATCTCATAACAACCAATTATGTTATTCACCCCAACTCTTTGTTGACTAAGCCAAGTTATGATGAAACATTTTCAACCCTTAACTTTACCGCGGCTTAGGAATTTATATCAACAAAAGTAGGTTATAATCTCCCATTATCCAGGAGTGATGAATCCTTATCTTAGGTACTCATAACCTTCATGCAACTTTTATTATACCTGTACGGCATCTTCCTGATAACTCATAGCTAGAGTCTCATTAAATGTCCGACTAAGTATAACAATCATTACATAAGATTCTGTGATACCCTCAAGTCAAAGGACCAAATCCACAACAATCCATTAGAGATCAACCAATGACGCTTGGATAATTTTACCATGTGCTATCTCTAGGCGGGCCATCCAATACATGTTCAACTAATAATGCATCTATGTGTCCATTCGGATGTCCTTACATCCTAACTCGTGAGATCATTTACTTTCTTCATAAGAAAGAAATGCGACACATGCTAGTTTATACGCAATAATAATATCCATATCTCATTATTACATTGACTGGGGATAATTTAAGAATAAGTATATAACTAACCTCTCACAATCACAACTCTTTGTGATTAACAAGGTATTATTTTCTTATTCTACAGACTCTAATATTTTACAAGATAACTTTTTATCTTAATAATAGATCTGCCACTTAAATACATCAATTAATAGGTATTTATGCACATCAATGTCCAACAAAGATTACAACACTAAAATCCCATACAAATAGATCCAACATCTATTGTATCTAATACATATAAATTTATCATGACCATCATGTTGTGACAACAATTTTGTCATAAGATCTCTTGTATGTTTGTACTTGTTCAATCTCTCCATCACTTGGTATCATCTCTTCCCAAGAGATAAACGGCCTCAAAACATATTTAGATCACTGATGAGACTTAAATTTCCTTCACTTGTACGATGGCTCGATTGTTATCACAATCTTTATTGGATCAACAATAATAGGAATAAATTCAAGTTCAATTATGAACTTTATGATCTAAACTCCTTCATTCACTACTTCCAAAGTAGCCATGTATAAGACTTAATATTTGAATCAGTAGTCGTATCTATCTGGAACTCTTTCCAATTGATTACACTACCATTATGAGTAAACACCTTCCAGAATAGGATATTTCTTTAGTCTTTTCAAACTGAGAACTAACATCAAGGAATGCACAAAACTTTTAGTTTATGTTTTCTCCATAATTCAAAAACATATCATCAAATGCTTCTCAAGTATTTAAGAATGTTCATGACCATTATAAGATGTTTCCCAACACAATTCACCTGGAATCTGCTGTTGACCCTCAAAACAAGTGAAACATTCAGTCCAGTATATAGCATTGCATACTAGATAGATTCTACTGCAATAGCACAATCTATGCAACTTTCTCAACATGTGTTCTGTAACACACCATTTTGAGAAAGTGATCTCATCTCTATGGGGCAGATTTCTCACAGACTTTTTCATATTAAATCTTCTCAAGATTTTATCTATGTACATGGATTTGGATAGGTCAAGCATACTTCTAGATTTATTTCAATAGATCTACATCTCAAAGATGTATGCTACCTCTCCTAAATTCTGTACGGAGAAAACATTAGATTTTCTGTTTATATAGGGGAATATCTTTTTTCAATAATATGTATCCTTATACAATATTATGAACACTGTCTAACTCCCACTAACCTCTTGTACACTCTATTCATATTCATTCTTGACAAAATCAAACACTTTGATTATCTTATCAAAATAAAAGTTTCAGCTCATTCAAAGTTTCATGATACTCAATTTGAGTTTATGAATTCAAAATCTTAAATTGTATCTTATACATCTTTAGTAACATTCCCATAGAGGAATACAATTTTGATATCCATTTGTCAAATATACTACTTTAGCAATAAGAATTCAAAGTTAATATATACATGATTACAGATAAGAAAGTTCTATCAAAGAAAGTTTTGTCAAATATATACATGATTACAGATAATAAACTTTTGTCTTTGATTTTAACCTCCATTGCCAATCTTATCTTTTTAACTTGAGCATTACCACTCATGTTAACCTCTTAGTTGTAAACTAATTTAAACATATAGATCTTATCCATACTAACAAGTTAACCGAAGTCTACACTTTGATTGTAATACATGGAGTTCAATTTGAATTCTAGCATTAAGTCTTACCTTCTAAGTCAATACTTTGACTTTTATTTTACGCATATTGTAGGATTATCACTTTTAGTTATCAATCTAATATTGAAAACTATAAGATCATATCCTTAAGTAGATGAATTTCCCTACTTAGTCTACGCGAAATTGATGTGTTCTTAGGAATCATGTTCCTATTATTAGTTTGCACCTTATCAAATGAAGTATATCCACTAGCTCATCTAGTCGATCAATTTCTTTTGCGGTTTCTTGAACCCCTTTCAAGAATTACTCTCACTGTTTTCTTAGAATAAACAATTTCTCTAAGAATACAACATAAGATGACATTCATCTCAAATGTAGAGTATAATTGTGTCTAACAACTCCTGTTGAATAATCCACAAAGAAATATTTTATACACTTTTGAAAGTGTTATTATCCAAAATAATTTTGAGTTTCGTCAATCGATTTAGGTAGAACATGCTACAATGTGTAACATGCAATCTCTATTGCATATCCCAGAACAAGTTTAGAATAATTGTTTGGCATATCAAATTGCAACATATCTAATATATACAACGTCCCTTAAAATACAGCATTATAGAATTATGTATTTATAGGAATTCACTGCAAGAGAATCTTATTCTCATTAGATAATCAATTAGACCCATAAATTTTCTTCACTTCGATTATATCTAAATGTTAGAATATTTTCCCAAATAGCTTTTCGATGTTTACTTGAACATTTTGAACAATTCAAAACTTTCATGCAAAAATATTATCAAGTATATGAAACCATATCTGAAATAGTTATAAGTGAACTTGACAATGGTAGGAAAGCTATACCTGACATTTGTAGACTTTTACCTAGATACATCAATATGGATTAGGATTCGTTTGTCTTTAATTTCGGAACTGGATATAATCTAGATTATCCTTTATACCTCTTTTGTCCTCTATTCTGATAATAGACCTTTTAGAATCCAGATATTATCAATCTTATTTTTCTAGTAGATTCCATAATTAAGAATAACCATTATTCTTAATCTCAATTGAATAACTATTCGTGCCCAAACAAGAGTCAGAAATAATGTTGTTCATAAAAACTCGATCATAATATCAATATTCTTATTCCAAAACAAAACAAAACAAAACAAAACAAAAGGTAAGTCAGTTAACAGGTTTAAAATGGAGCAATAGTTGCTTCATTTCTTACTATAGGTCCTATTTTTCCTTCTGCAGTGACCTACTCTATTTCAGTCTCATGCATATTCAAAATATGGGATCCATATCCAGTATCAAATACTTAAGAGATTGTAGAGTAGTCTTATCACTCTCATCTTGTAATAGAATCTTCTCTAAGATTTATTTCTCTCAAAGATGGTAACTATATATGCCTTACAGTTCATATTCTAATGTTCTTTGTCTCTACAAAGATCATTAGCTTTGAATATATGTCTTTATATACTTTAACTGTGTTATTGACTTTCTGGAATCTTTCTTAAAGTTCTATCAATACTGCCTTTAAATACCGTCAAACGCCAATGATCAATACTTGCCTTTACATCACACTAATGATAAGGTCAATAGTTTTAGCATATCAAACAGATTAGTGGGTATTATGAATCTAATTCATGCATCTCAATTTACAATAAATTATGATAAGCTATCAGACAACGAACTAAGTCAATACTTAGCTTATTTTTGTCATTGTGCTTCTAAATAGCACTTAGAATTTATACTGTTCCATATAGTTCATCATTAAACTCTTTGAAATGAATAAAAACAGTGTAAAACTTTGTACCCACATACAGCATTTACAACTCATAATGGCAAGTATCACACATACCTATTATGTTCATAATCACATGATTCTCATAAATTTGCACTATTTTCGCAAAACTTCCTTAGCAATGAGTTTCACATAATTTGTCTTAAGACATATTTATTTTTCTTATTTGAGAACAATTCTCTTTATGATGTCAGTTCTATAATTTTGGTTCGGAAAATTTTATTGACATCTTATATGCCAATTAAATTTATAAATATACTCATTATTCAAATATGTAATGACGAGATAGAACAAAAATAATTGATGTAGGAAATTAATTTAACATGGACTTTTATCAAATTAATTGTGCTCCCACTGAATTAATGATCCCTCTGTACTAAGTATTGAATCTCATTTGAATTTCCAGTGGGCTAGGATCTCGTTTACATTATTAGAATCTCGAGTTAGTCAACAAATTCTAATAAAGCATTCAGGTAGCTACACTATCAATCACATCTCTATGTGACTTTTAGATCATCAAGTAAACAACTAATTGTCATGTACATCTCATTTGCTTACTTGATACGCCTCTAAAATTTTATTTCCTTGAGTCACTCAACAAGAAATAAAATTTTAGTTAAATTCATTCCACTGTTCAGAAATATCATATGTTTCATAATGATAAACATATTCATGAACAAGCAGCCTTGAGTTACTTAACAAGCTGACATCGGTAATGAACTCTGGTTTTTCACTATAACAGTAGAAGACATGTATTAATACTTAATACGAATTTAATATTTTAATTAAGGGATCGGTCTCATCTCAATCATATATAGTAACGATATTGAATATGTAATTAACTATACATAATTAATAAATGCATATCATTATGGATTACTTCTACCCAATCTTCTTGAGCCAAGAAGAAGACTAGATAATAATTTATTAGGAGATATCACATTCGATCATCAAATTCTAAATGCAAATAATCTCCATTTTCCCTTTCAATTTGTATCATATACAAATTATCTTGTTATATCTCAAATAAGAAAGGGGAAAAATAAATTAACCAAACAATCATAACTAGTATCCTATATTGGTTTATTGCAACCAATCATATGGTTCAAGTCCATAATAATCAACTACATCCATTCAATTAATATGACATACTAATAAACATATCAATTTCTAGATTTGGTATTGACAATGATCGTCTAAACTAATTTAAACAAGATGGAACAGATCAATCGAAATTAAATAATTAATCCAATTAATCAAGTAATTTCACAACAATAAAGTCAATCAATTAACTGTATTAATTAACCAATTTTATTAGCAATTTGGGGATTACCACAAAATAACTCTTTATTTTGTTGTTAATATCAAAGTCATACTTTGATATAAGTTTTGGAATGATTTAGGGTTGAAATCACAACTTGAATCAAGTCAAAATTCAACTTTTGTCCAAATAAATAATTCTTGGCAAAACAAAATTTTCATAAAATTTAAATTTTGACTCAATTGATAAATTTCTAAAATTTTACAAAACTTTTAAGTTGTGATTCAAACTATATAGACCAATTTGTCAAGTTTGAAAAATTTGAGACTGATTTTGAAATTTTCAAAACTTCGGGGTCAATCTATAAATTTCCAAAACCTAGAGGACTGTATTTATAATTTCAAAAATTCTAGGACCTTCTCGTACATGTCATAAACTTGGGGGCTTGCTATGCAATTTCAAAAATTGCATAAAAGGCCCCCATCCCCCTATCGACGGAAGCAATAGCTAGGGTTAACCCTAGCTACTGGATTTTCAACTTGGCAGGAATTGCTTCAGAAGCAGCCCTAGTAACGTGTGGCGAGCAAGCACCGGATCTGCTCCGGCACCTCTCGAGCTGCAAGCAGTTTAAAACAGCTACTTGTGCTGCGGCCGGCACGCTGCTGCCGCGGCGTGATCTTTGTGCCGCTTCTGAAGCGGCGCCCGACGAGGCACCCTGTGGCGCAGGCCCCGCAGCACCTTGCTGCTGTGACGCCACTGTAGCAGCGACTTGCTACTGCGATTCCAACCATTCGCCGCCAGAATTCCAGACCAATGCGCCGCGATTTCCTTTTTTTTTTCCTTTCAGATTATGAAATCTAATTTCACAATTAGAAATTTGAATCTCATTCAAATTTAATTGTCAATAATTCAAATCAAATTAATACTTGTAACAATAACAATTATTGTGAATTTCATCACAATCAACAAATTCTAATAAGTAACAAGGCAAGCTCTCATACCACGGTTAGAAATTGAACAAGATATATGCACAGCGGAAATATAATAAATATGTAATTTCTGTGCTAAGAATCGACCTTGCACTTCAAGAGAATTCATGATAGAAAAATACCTCTTTGATGAATGTCATGAAGAGCAAATCCTATTTGACCGTTGGAGCAATACTCATCACCACAGTTGTACAGTTGTCAAACCTCTAACGGTAATACACACAGCAAGAATAGATTTGGAACTCCACCACATCAAACAATTCAAAGCGGATTTATAGGTGTATGTTTAGAGTTCCTGTCGACTTCATGTGCTAGCAAGAAGTCGACAGAATATCTACACTCACATCGTGTAAAATTCGTCATACGAATTTTGCCCATCGTCTATCTATTTAAACCCTAAACACAAGACACCTCTTTTTATAGTTGTAAGATGTGAAACTCTAATCGTATTTGGGCTTCTTCAGGCCTACGACTAAGCAGTCTAATTAATTAATCTCATTAATTAATTCGGCCCCGACTAAACCTGGTCAAACTATTTAGACTTTAGACATCAATTCCAACATTCCTCACATCACTGCTTATTCGCTTGACAATCATTAGAATTACATTGCTTCTTCATCAACAGAACGCCCACTTCACTTATTGCATGTTTCCCACATCGCTCGTCAATGATCAATTACTAATTCTGATGGTATTTAATCATCGGAATCACTTCCGATCCTTCACCGACATAACTCCGACTGCGCTAATTGGTTGCATTGTTATCGCCTGTCGCTGAATGGTATCTTTTCCCTAATCATCCTCTCAATCACAACTCACCAATTATTCCCACGTTTTGACTCACACTCTTCTTTCCAGGAAACCTTAAAATTTAACCATGAATTCATCCTCTTGAATTGGCATTCTTGCCATTAGTTCCAACTAAGATTTCAATATATCACCAACCAGACCAAAAGAATTCTTAATAAAAGATCAAAAAATTCAAATCGGTAAATTATTCCAGTAGTCAAATAAACCTAAAAATAACAGTAGAAATTTACTTCCTTTACCACTTCTCTATTCTAGATGAACGATCAAAACTTGGGAGTCATTGAAAGCATTGAAATTTCCAACCATTTATTTATTAAAGAAATCAACAATTTGCCCATTGCCAAGTATACCACAGCGTTTTACAACGAGAATCCATAAAAGCATAACCGCATTGCAATATATAATTTCGAATTCACCTCCAATAGTCACACAAAGGAAGGAAACAGATTTTTGAAAGAAGCTGTGATGATGAACTAACCTTTAACCTTTATAACTTCACCCTTAATTCAAGCATGCTACAGATGAACCGAGATCAGATTCTCAACTTTTTCCGAATGACATACGAAATTATTTGTGTAGATAAGGCAGCACTATTTTTTGGCTTCCAGTGGCCTTCGACGGATCGAATAAGATCAATGAAAGAAAGACGTAGTGGTAATTGTAGGAATCACTCTTCGATTTCCACATACTGCGCCTATAATTCAATTTAGTGATTGAATCACAAGTGATCCAGTTAAGCTGAATCACCATATTTGTATGTGTCCAGTTGAGAGAATGGGACCTTTCTGGACGTTCTTATGAGAATGAATAATTCTGTCTGAGTTAGAGTTAGAATAGAGTATTTATAGAAAAAGTAGAGGAGGAGACAAGAGAAGAGAGCTTAAAAGAAAGACAGATGTCATTGTACCTTGAAGACAAATCTTAATATATCATCTTAGTTAAGGGCTGACAGCTAAGAAGATCAAATAGGAGTTGATAGTCAATTTTGACAGTTAGATTTAAGTGACGCGGGTCACTGATATGACACACTTTTAACCATTAATTTTATTGACTTAATCTTTAAATTAAGAGTTCAATTATTAATCAGTCACGATTAGTCAATCTATGATCAAGCCACTTTTTTTTTTTTTGGGAAGAACAACGACAACCACATTTATTTATATTTTGAAATGAGCCTGTGTAGGGTCAGTTGCCTTTGACCTTTTTTTTCTGTTCTACTTTCCTTTTCTTTTCCTTTTTTTGAAAAAAAAAAAAAAAGGATTGTTTTCAATAAAAGGGCCGTTTGGCATCCGTTATAAACAAGTCTACTATAACAGGACTTGATTGTGTAATTATTAGTAAATTGAAATGACTAATTTTATTTTATTTTTTTATTTTTTAAAGTTGCAATCAGCCTTTTAATCGTAGATGGCACGTATCCCCAATTCATGATTTGAATGTTAACAGGCCCTATTGATTGAGATAAGGCAAAAAAATGGGGCTGAAGCCCAATGTCATGATTTGAATGCTAACTTTTGTCAGAAGAAAAACAAAAGCTAATTGCTTTTGTGAGGATTAAGTAACAGATGTTATAAACAACTTTGGGTGCGTTTGGTTGTTGAAGTTGTTCATAACAACCGTCATTTATTCCTGGCAAAAATAATTAGCTTTTGTTTTTTCTTCTGATAAAAGCTAGCATTCAAATCATGACATTGGACTTCAGTCTCGTTTTTTGCCCTATTTAAATCAATAGAGCCCGCTAACATTTAAATCATGAATTGGAGATACGTGTCATTTATAGTCAAACGGCTAATTACACCTTTAGAAAATAAAAAATAAAAATTAGTCATATCAATTCACTAATAATTACATAATCAAGTCCTATTATAATAGACTTGTTTAAAATTGATGCCAAATGGACCCTAAAATTATATATTATACGAGAAGAAAAGGATTTGTAAAGGTGCGTTGGCATGGAAAAGTCAAAATTGAAATAATCATGTCAATTACCATATATTATTATCGATTTCGCAATTGAATTGAGTGGAGTTCACGTGGTACCCATATGGGTGTCTTAAAAAGTCGAAAGAAAGTTAAAGAACTTTATTCCTTTATTTGTTTTCAAGTTAAGGTGATTATATCTACACTACTATTTTTATTAATCACACTTTATTTTTAATTTTTATTCTTATTTATTAGAAATGACAATGATTAAATGACTTAGATAGTCTTTTATTATATACCTATATATTTTTTAAGTACGCTACAAAAGAAAAACCTAATTTAAAGTTTCTATTTCCACCACATTAAGAATCCTAATTTATTTCTTTACTATATATAGCAAAATTGAGAACTTAAAAAAAATACTGGTTTTATATTTGAGAAATTTATGCAGAATAGGAGAAACTGACAAACAATATTGAGATCCACCCAAAATCAATACCAATGTCGATATGCACGGCACGAACATCGGACAAGGCAAAATCACCTTTATATTTTAATTAAATATTCGTTGTTTAATAGTTCAAGTTTTATGATTTGAATTTCCTTCATATTCATAGAATTGGCATCTTATATTTAAGCGCTTTGATTTTTTCTCTACCGCCTTCTTCCTATTTTTATCCCTCCTCTCAAATTCAATTTCATCCCAAACTAAATATCTTGTTTTAAATTGGTGAAATAGTGAACAATCTCTTCTAAAATTTCATTTTTTTATAAATCTTCTTCTTCTTCAATTTTTATTTATTTATTTTTTGCATAGCATCTAAGAATAAAATGAAACTTATTAAATCTGAAGGATCTTCATGTTTTATGTGTGTGTTTGCGTGGGATTTCTCGTTGAATGGAAGATTTGGGAGAGAAAAATACATAGGGAATTGTAGGAGATGAAAGAGAACGTGGTGTTGATTTTCCCTATTTTTTTGGTTTGTAATTTATTTTACTTTTAAAAATTTAGGTTCGATTCATAAATTAAATGTAGTTTATTTATAAAAAAATTGCACATTGATGGTAGTGTATTTATCTTGTGACGTGGTTAGTAAAAAGAGTGGTGTATATATAACTACCCTTTAACCTATTTTAGTTTTCGGTGTTTAGTTCACTTTTGATTTTCTAATAACTCATTTATTGATAAAAAAAATAGACGAAGCACTTAGTGAAGAAAAACTCAAAACAATTTTTTTGGGTTTTCAGTGTGAAAATACTGAGAACAAGAATCAAACTGAGTAAATTTTTCATTAAATTACACTCAATACAGAAAATAAATTGAAAATTGAAATTTTAGAAATGGAGAATGAAGAGCCCATGCGTGCACTGATAAGTGTGCATTTGCACACTTATTTTAGCTTTTAAATGAGTAAATTATTAATTAATTGAGCGGATTTCTACTCAAAATTATTTAAATTTCATCTTTGTCTGTTAAAAATCCAAATTAGGAGAAAAGAAAGCAAAAGAAGAGCAAAAGGACCAAAGATGCAAGTAAAAGTGAAGCTTGAAGACCATTTGGAATGACTTTACAGTTTCTATGCTCATTGGAGAAGAATTGAGTGTAAAAAGACTAGACGTACAAGAAAAAAATGTTGCGGGTCTGAATGAACATTCTGAAAAGAAAGGTGTAAACAACTCGTGAAATGCATTCAACAATCTGGCTACAAGCTACAGCAAAATACTGTTACAGCGAAAAGGTAATAGAATCCATTGTACGACCTTTGCACAACCTATCCTAAAATACCTGAATTTTCATATTTTGGGGCTCTTTTGTGCAAAATTAAAGTAAAATAGGGTTTTTGACCTTCAAGACTTAGGCACTACTATATATATATATATAGACTTATTTTCTTGGAGCCTCCATTAGAGTTGAAGGGGATTGAAAAGGAGTTCTTTTGGAGCCTCCATAGAAAGGGAAATCTTGGAAGAATTTGAAGAAATCAAAAAGAAGATGGAAGAAATGGAAGATAAAGATTAGGTTTTTTAAGGGAGACCATCTTTTCATCTTTTATTTTCCGTTATTTTCTCCATTGGATTGTATTGCTTTATATATTTGGTTTCTTTCAATTTCCCATGATGAGCTAGATTGTGTAATAGTGGGATGATTGATAAAACTTACTCTAGTTAACTAATTTCTATGTTCTTTTCATTATTTGTTTACTCATTTCATGTGTGTTTGCTATTGAGCTTAATTTCGCATATTTACTTTATCACCAAATTTGTGATTTGTGAGGTGTATAATGATCGAGAGATATTTTGCATCTTAGACCATGTAACAAACACCTTAGGTTCTTGTAAGAGATAGAAATATACTCCTAGCCCTAGGTGACCCATTGAGGCATTTTCACAAACACTTAATGTAATTAATTAGTTTTAATCGACATAGAGATATAGTAGGTTAAACCAATTGGTTAGGGCTAATTTGACACTTGAGAAAGGTAATTAGCTAATTTAGGAAAATCGGATCTAACATAGAAAATAAGTTATTTAAATTCTTATTGAAGAATTAATTAACTTATGGTTAAGTGGAGTCAAGAAGCCCAACACTAAGTTGTCCAAGTTTTATAGTTTCCAATTTACCCCCATTTATGTTTACATTTTTATTTATCTTTAGTTTACTTCATTTTTCCAAAAACAACTTTATTCTGTGTGTATTTTATAGCATTTCTGTCTAAGTTAGAATAAGAAATTTAATTACAAGTAATCAATCCTCATAGGATCGACAACCCGGACTCATAGTCCACTTTACTACTTGATTACGACCCGTGCACTTCTGGTAGTTTACATGCCTTTGAGTTTGTAACATGCTTCTTTTTGACCCATTAGCTTTGATAAGGGGTTATCAATCAAAGCTAATAGATGTTCTACTGATGTGTATCCTTAAAGCTAAAATATACCTTTGGAATCCTACTGACGTTTTACTATAGAGGATATTAAGATGCTCTAGAGATTGTTATCATTGGCTAAGGGAAATGACGAAGTGGTGGTTCTAGACTCATCTACCATAGTACAATATGAGACGGAGAAGCTTTAGATGAGGAAGGTTTTAATGCGGAGGTTCAGATGGGATGCATTTAAGGAGACCATGACAGCGATTGGAAACCAGATGGCAACATTATTTGTTGATTTATTAATGAGAATGTTTTCATTCTAGAATTTGAGAGGGAAGCTAATCTTAAGTGGGTATAGGAAGAACAACCTTGGAATTTTGGTAGCAATTTGATTGTTCTGTCCAAGATTGCTGGCCATTCTATTCCAACAACTACTAGTTTCGAGAAGATCCCATTGAAAATTTTCGTACTTGCACCAACACTGTTTCAGGTGCAACAGATTTGAAGAACCTTTGTCAGATATCACCTTTCCAAATTGATGATATAGCTCATTTATGGCAAATATTCTATGAATATTTACAAGAACATTCCTAGCTAGATGGAGACACATCATACTTCTGGTCTTCAAATCCAAATCTTCTCAATCACTATTGCTCATACTGGCTCCAGAGACTTTGTTAGAACAGAAGGACAGTTCTCTTTTGAAAGCTTTAAATGGTCTAATCGGAATCAATAAATTCCAGACTTGTTCTAACTACAAGTCAAGTTTGATTCTCACGACTTTGTAGCTATATTTTTCTTGTACTCCACCTTGAACAAAACCTGATGTTCTAATATCACTTTAGGAATTAAGGCAAATTTCCCAATTTAATGCTCGTAGGACCATTGTTTAAGAAATTTAATTGAGACGAGAAAAATAAAAAAAATGAAGACAAAGTTAAAAGACTGTCAAAGTTTTCCACTTTATGAAAGATCGTTTACAATCATATGGAATTTTCATTTTCCAAGATCTCCCAAGTATTACAAGAAAAATATCACAAGCTTTATTGTATTTACTAATTTCTATTATTTGCCTGACCTGCAAAGAATACAAAAAATCTCAAGAAGCCAGGCTACTATTTTTCTTCACAAGACTTTCTGACCCGACCCAAGTGACACTGGAAAAAATCACCCCAAAGTTTACCACACCTAATTTTCTACCTTTTAAATAAACCATAAAGAGTTATAAGAAAACTCTTCAAGATGCTATACTCACCAATTTTTCTCTCAACTCACTTGTGGCACTTGTGCATAAAGAAGAGAAAAACACGTATATTTATAGATTTTATTGACTTAGAAGACAAGAAAATTTCTTCTGGGGTTTGGATTCCTTTTCCTCTAAGAATTCCTACTTTTGTCCTTTTCAATTTAGGATTATTTTTAGCAACATACCCAACAAGATCAATCATTTACGAGGGATGAAGTTCACGCTGCTTTGTTCAGCATGGAAGGGCTAATGGCTACTAGACTAGATGGTTAGCACGTGGCATTTTCCCAAAGATGCGGGGATTCCATTGGAGATACGATAACTCAATTTTGTTTAAATGTATTCAATGGGAAAGTTAATCTCAATGAGGTTAGTATTCCCCTTGTGAATATTTCCGATTTCCGTCCTATTAGTGTATGTAATGCATTGTATAAGATTGTCGTGAAAACAATAGCTAATAGGTTGAAGTTGGTTTTACCTGGTTTGATTTCTCCATTTTAGAGCGTTTTAGTTCCTAAAAGGCTGATCATGGATAATGCAATCTGCGCCTTTGAACTTATGCATTCTCTTCAGAAGAAGGCAGGGTTTTATAGCTCTAAAGTTGGATATGATGAAGGCGAACGACAGAGTTGAATGGGGATTTATTATTGAAATGATAAAGAAAATGGGTGAACATTGGAGGAATTTGGTCATGAAGTGCATTTCATCAACTAGATTCTCCTTTCTAATCAACGAAAAACCATTTGGATCAATCCTGCCTATGAGAGGGTTGAGGCAATGTTGCCCTATATCACTTTATCTCTTTTTTACTTTACGCGGAGGGGCTGTCACGTTTGATTCTCAATGCATAAGGAAATGAGAGGATACGAGGCTTCAGTTGCAATCGGTTTGGACCAAGGATCAATTATCTATTCTTTGCAGATGATAGCTTTATTTTTTTGTAAAGCAACTATAGAGGATTGCTAGGCAATTTCACAGATTCTACAGTTATATGAAAATACGCCGGGGCAACAGGTTAATCTTAACAAACACGTTTGGAGGACCGAACTCAAATGTAACCACTATCCCTTAAGAAAAATACAATATATTATTTTATCCCGCATAGCAGAAAAGAATGATTTACCCCGATAAAATCGGCATGATTCAACGTATTTCAGTCTGACCCTCTTTGAACTTCTAATGATCTGTATTGTTGACAAGTAAATCTATAGTACAAAGCAACTACGTGAGCCATAAAGACTTAGTAAACATGATAACATGCATGGTCTGCTCATGATGTATAACGAATGAAGTGATGCTCTTACACACAACGAGCCAGTCATATAGGGCCCTCGTCTCACATATAAAGCACCATACTAGCTCGTCATAAATAAGGCTTGTCCACAAATACAGTGCGCACATGTCTTTTTCCAAGGAGTTACCATGCCTTGACCATAGATTTACCAATATCAAAAGACAAGGCCTAGCCATGTCATATCCATTGTCAAGCCTCCAATATTGCGTCCAGTATATATATACCCAAACAGTGGGCCGCCGGGCCCCCAACACTGCGTTCAATGTATATGCCCAATCACTCTGCCGCCGAGCCCCCAACACTCACGAGGGGTACACTACCCCAACTTGTATATCTACCCAGAAGACTACATAAGCGGTGCACTATATAGAGATCTCACGCAAATCATCCATAGTATCACCAATGCACAACTAACCGTATTATGACACGTTTCTCACGTATGCTAATCATCCACATGCTCAATGTATACATATTTAACATGATACACATCATGCATGGTATAATAATATCAATCTATTAATGCACATGAGTAAACACACTGGCATCATTCATGTATCGTACGTAAAAAGCATATACTCAAAAAATTAAACTTTGTACTGCAGGTGGACTTATCACATTTACCTTTAAAGCTGTTTGAACACTCTATCCTTACATCACATGTATATACACCATATTAAAACCACGTTATAAAGTATAAATGTTAAAAGATGTAGAAATTATTCGGCTAGCTGAGTAGGTTACCTGGCTGGATATGTACTTAGCTTGGCTAGCCAAGACATATTACTTGGCTGGCCAGGTAATAGCATGGCAGTAATGTTTTACATTCTTGCTTGCCAGATATTTACTTGGCCAGCCACTTTGAGAGAAAAAAACGCGTATTTTGCTTCCTAATTTTTAATAATAATAATTATTTTAATTTCCAACTATTTATAGTTTTTCTTGAGAGTTAACTTACAATTAAATTTTCATTTAATTGTGCCTTTACCCTAGGGTAAACTTTGCAATTATCCTTAACGGATAATGTCCATCTTAAAAATATTATATTTTATTCTTAATAAATAATTTTATCTTTAACAAAATCAAGCATATCACTTAGTTGATTCTTAAAAATTCTAGAAAAATCTCAAGAATCATAAATGAAATTTTAGGGCGTTATATCAAGTTATGGAGTTCATGGGTTTATCGAATAATTGACCTCATAGTACTTATTTGGGATTGCCAGCCTTCATTGGAAGGAATCAGAAGGGGGTGTTTACAGGCCTAAAAGAAAAAATGGGGAAAAAATGCAATTGTAGAGATGGAAGTTCTGTCACAAGGGGAAGAAAGATTTTGATTAAGCCGGTGGTTCAGTCGATTCCAAACTATACTAAGAGTTTATTCCGAATCCCAAGTAATTTTTTTCCTGAGCTGAGTAGCTTAGCAAGTTCGTTTTGGTGGGGTGATTCTAATGAAAAAAGACGGGTTAGGTGGATGTACAGGGATTCACTTTGCCAGTCAAAGTTTGAAGGAGGTGTTGTGATGAGAATCCTACCGGAGCGGCATTGATGAAACCCATAAAATATTTACTTAAACCCAAGAAAGCTAAAATCTGATAAATTGAAATGTAGACCCGAGCTTCATGGTCCAAGAACCTATATTATATCAAACTCTAAACCTGTTAGAGCTCAAAGACAAGAACCCATAGTCGATGAGCGATCGAGAAACCAGAGCTCTCGTCCAAAGCAAATTAGAGTGTATGAAACTTTAACCCTCAATGAAACAAGAAGAACAAGTACTCAAGATAGGTTGGTTGTGTGTGTCCTAAACTAAAACAACAAGTATAAGGTAAAGGAAAAGAAATTCTCCAAATTTTGGAATTTTTTGTTCATGAAGAATACATCATCGAAGTTATTTTATAATGGTGGAGCGAAACATATATGTAGTGTTAGCATTTGGGAAGCAATTCAATTACAAAAGAAAAAGGAAAAGAATAGAAATAAATAAATTCAAAATTTGAAATTTTAGGAGCCGCTCGCTGCTGGTCTGACAATAGTGCATTACACTTCAGTTGTGCAAAATCAGTGAGTTATTGGTTTTGGCCTACAAGATCACATTGCCTTTGCAAAGGTGTTGCATTGTGCCCGTAATGTGCAAACAGCCCAGGTGCCAAAATTTGCAAAATAAGCCCTTGAAGTTTCATATTTCTTTCAGATCGATCCAAAACTTCATTTTCATACAGTTTTTGACCTTCAAACTCAATTTCTTCGCACGGTTGATCTCTAACTTTAGTTAAATGTATTTCTCTCAACTTCTTTACATCCAAATCAAACTCGATCAGCATGATTTCCCACATCTGAGCTTGATTCATTAATTTCTATACAAATTAGCTCAGTCGAATCTTAGAGCTATGCCACACCGATAGTACTCGCATGAGAGGAGGCCAACACGACTTTAGGATAGTATCCTTGATACGACTCTTTTAGGCCAGCCACTTCTAACTTCTCTCTACTATTTCTATTGTCTTATTTGATTGATATACTTTGTTTAATTTAATTAATTTTTATGTTACACAAGTATCACACAAATCACTAATTTTCCCCAGCAATCTAAAGTCGTGTTATAATTTGTGTGACAATAGGTGTTGTATTCATATTCACGTAAATATGATTATGTGATCTTAATTCACTTATTAATCTATTAATGGTTTATGTGGTAAAATTCGGTTTTATGAAGATTCTTTAGGATGCGTACCACCATAATTGAAATTTTTATGAGAAAAAAATCGTATTTATTTATTTTTCCTTAATATGCTGTTATAATCTATCGTTGTTGTAAGTATGATATGAACAATTTTCAGAAACATTGGTGCCTACTACTTCATGATTCTATTGATTTAGGTTGTTGTAGAATAAAATATTATAGCAGTGTATATAGTCCTTTAAGAACCTCTATGGATGTTATGGAAAAGCTAAAGTGAAGATGCACTCCCAAATAAGTTTTTAACAGATTTCATGTTATGTGTGTTAGTAAATTTTGGGTGTTGCTTATGCAAACCAAGAGGATAGAGAAGAATCTGTTAGTTCTAGAGTTTATCTCACAATTTGGGACTGTCAGGAGAAGTGTTCTGACTTTAATTAAATTTTAGACTGCCATTTATTGAAAGTGAAACGAATTTGTATTGCCTGTAATTATCTATTTTATGGTTCTAAGTTTGTTAATCAAAATTATTATTACTAGTTTTTCTTTATTGTCAGACTCTTTCATTTTCTAATGTCTATCTAATTCTTTTACTATATCAAAATGAGAAACAAACTTATATTATAAGAACCTATTTCCTTTTATCACACCATTGTTTATCAGATTCTTTTAAAGCTGATTTACATTATTATATCATTTAAAAATAATAAAAAGTAATTGTTGCTTGCTATTCTCTTTTGTACCATTTCCTAAATTGTTTCCTGTAGAAAGTGCAAAGGTATGTGATTTCTTCTATTCAAATCATTTTCAATGTATGAAAGAGATATCCAAATGATTTTCTATGTGCATTGGTGTTTCATACCTTCTGAACATGGGTATATTGCCAAGGAGGAAATGAGAAAGTGCACAAGTTCTATGGAGGAATTGTAGCACAAGTTCTATGAGAAAGAAGTTATAATACTTGATTAGCTTCAATGGCAAAAATGTGAACAACTTTCTTTAAGGCCACTTATGCATTGCCAGTGGATCGTTTTCTGAGTTACCTCAAAACCATTTGAAGTGTTGTGGAGTTTCAGTTTAATTGATAAGTACAGTCAAATTTACATCTTCACCGTTATGAAAATCATACCAGGTACGTTATTGCTACCATCAATGAATCACAAATTTTTTTTAACATGTAGTGCTTATAAATTGAGAATTCATTACACCTTCACACGCATGATCAATATGATCACTTCCTAATTATTTTAGCATATCATAACATGTAATACCCTGGAAAATTTAACCCTGAATTATGCTACATGATCGACGATGATGGCATAATTGCTCGAATTGCATTGGAAGACCTTGAGATCATCGCTTAGGTGACAACAAGGAAAGAAATATGGTTCTTAATTGACAAAAATCAAAGTTCAGTGACTAAGTTACAAGACGACACAGAGTATAAGAACTTCTCGAGTAATAAATGAGCGAACCTCATTTTGCCAAGTCACCCCAATATGTCTAAGGCGCCGGATTGTGCCAAGTGTCACGACGTGATTGGCAGAACTCAAAAGTTTATTAAAAATAACTAATTTCTAACTATTATAATAGGCGATTTGGGTCCTCAAACTTTCAAACACCCAACCAACCTCCCTTTACTTCCCAAGCTCCCCAAAATTCATCCAACCTTGTCAATGGTGGCGAAACAACCCTAAAAACCTATCAAATATCTAGTTTCTCACTTGATACCATGTATAAAAGGATTATAGCTCAAAAAATAGCTTTAATTGAGGAATATAAAGGCTTTAATAGCACTTTCCACTTGAGATTATTTGAGGAATATTTGAGGTAAGTAACGCATGTCTTTGGCTCCATCCTTTTCTATCTCTTAGCTCGCTCTTTCGACTCTTTATCTCTTTTGGAACTTGTGCCTTCCTTTAATTATAATTGGTCTTTGACAATTGATGGTGCACTATTGCTTTGAATAAATGATTGTTCCTTGCTCTTAAGCCTCGCTAGTGACGCTGTCTATCTGTTTTGAATTGTATTTGAATTGTTTTGTGGTACTATAGCCTTGCTATGTGGTCTTGGTCATTTATACATTTGTATCGTATGACTTACAGGTAAAGGCTAAACTAAGTGATGTGTCACAGCTTCGTATCTTTGTATCTTTGTCAGTTTGTGATCCTTCTTGTACTATTTTGCTTGAGTCAATATATGTTTTTCACTGGGTACTTTATACTTCTCCCCATTTTCTATAATCCTGTAGGTATTCAATTTAGAGCTTTATGGCTGGATCATCCCAAATATGAAGAAGATGCATGTATGTAATTGAGATTTCAGTGTGGCCGAGGTTTTGTTGTGGGTAGCCCACAATACACTTAACTATCAAAGTACGTAGCGAAAGCATTTTAGTACTTTTGAATTATATTTGTAAAGTCTCGCCCTTGATTTAGAATTGAAATAACGGTTCCGCTATCAATATTTTGAGATAATATAGTAATGAAATCGGGAGCGTGACATAATGTGTTGGTTTCTATGGGTGTAATAAATATAGAATATGTTTTCCAAACACTTGAAGATAGAGTACTAATTCAGACTATGGATTATGGCGTGTATATTAATTATATGGTTTGTGAAAAAAAATATTAGAATGTTTTATTGAGCTTTAGAAATTTATATTTATTCTTAAAAATTTATGTTGTAGGGGTTCGTTCACGCCCAATTTATTTATCTATGATGCATGTTTTATTGGCTAATTGAAGTGTCGTACACTACTAATTGGTTGAGAAATATACCTGGACCACTATAACATATATTTATACTTCTTACTTGTCTCTTGATTATGTTTTTACTAGAATATCTTTATGCCTTTATTATCACATTTGAATACATTTACATGGTTAGATTTCATAAACAAATTAGCTTATGTGAGAGGGAGTCTACAACTTAGATATTGCATCATTCTTAGAATGAGTACAATAATTGCATACTGATAATTGGGTTTTGTAGATTATTAAAGACTGATGACTTACACCGTGTAATAGGTTCCATATGAATCTTTATTTTCTTTTTGGATATGGACTAACAAAGCAGAGACCACATGCATTATTAGTTGGACATAGGTAGAAGAAGTAGCTGATGGAACTTTATATTTTATTTTGGCATAGATTTTCATAAGTGCTGATTAGTGTTGAACTTATCCTTCATCATAAATATTTTGCACATGATCTAATTTAAAAGGCTTGAGAATTTGATTTTACCTTGAAAAATTCAATAGCACTAAAACTAGCAATTGGTGACTTGAAAAGTAGCTTAGAAATTTTGGAAGTGTGGGGGTAATATTTATCTTTGACAAAATATACTTTAATTTGTATATGAGATATTGTTGTAATCCTAAAAATATAAAGCACAAGACACTATCATATCTTGGAGGAAAGATTGGAATATCAAAAATCATAAAATGTCGATGCCAAAAAACTTGTCCAAAATGGACAAAGTTGGTCATCGAGGGGGATGAGTTAGCCCACAAGGGAGCCACCTCCGGGAGTAACCCAGCCTTCATAATTGGAGACCCCATATTTTAAAAACTTTAAAACATCATTATTTTGTTTTAATTCTTATGTTTCATTTTCCTTCAATTTTCTGTTTCACTTTTATTTCTTAGACGTGACCTCCATTTAAATACATGATTATTATCATTCATGTAAGTGGGGTTGATTCTTGCACTGTAAAGTGCTTATTTTCATTGTTTTACTCACAAGAACCAAGACACACAACCTAAAAAAATTCCCCATACATACAATATAGTTTATACTATTTGGTAATAAGATATAGGCTCGTTCTTCCACTTCCTGTGATCGTGCTTATGGATGGAGTATTGGCTGAGAGTTATAGGTTTTATCTTAGAGTCGTGTCACACTGATAGTACCTACATGAGAGGAGGCTAACAGGACTTTAGAACAGTATCCTCGACATGACTCTTTTATGCTAGCCACTTCTAACTTTTCTCTAGTATTTCTATTGTCTTATTTGATTGATATACTTTGTTTGAGTTAATTAATTTTTATGTTATACAAGTATCACACAAATCACTAATTTTCCCCAACATCATCACCTCCATCTTTCATTGTATCTGCTTTTGTAAGAGACTATTCATGATTAATGCAACGTAAGTTTTGGTTGCAAAAAAAAAAAAGAAAGAATTTAGAAAGAACATACAAGTATCGAAGGCATAAATTTCCAACGCTTCACAAATACTTGCTTCATCTTTCATGGGGAAAAGAACCGGCATATGAGTGCTTTACAGTTTATAGTAATAGAAGTTTTTTCCATTGTGATGATAGAAAGTAGTTTTGTCTCTTCATGTGATAAAGAAAATAAATTTGGTGTTTTAGCTGAGAATTTTCTCGAAAATCATCTAGGATACATGTAACTTATTATATCAGCCAGGCCAAGACACACATTTTCTGTTGTATGGTATTACTGGTATTAAGTACAAGTTCACATTACATTATATATGATTAGTTAAATAAAGTAGCTCACATGTGCTTCATTTTAACTTCATTTATTATTTAACACCACATGCACTACCACATAAATTGGTGATACCACATACCATTATTCTTTTCTAAACAATTCAAAAAGAAAAAGGAAAGTATAAGCCTCCTATGGTTTGGTTCGAGTAGATAACACCACCCCCGGGCAAAAAAAAAAATGGAAGTAAGCTATCACCGTATTATTTTACATTAAAATTAAAATTTGTAATCGACACATAGAAGTCATGACATTTCAACTAAAGAGAAACCTTTTTAATCATCTAGTAATTCTATCTACAACTTGACAAATATGCCGGTCTCAATTTGGTCGCTTCACTTAACTTTTATTTCGAATTAATGTTGTTTATTGAAGTCTTACCTATTTTACACTAGTCGATCGAGCTTGTTTGATTATCTTTATCAATTCTCATTATAATTTCACTTCTCACTGATTTGATTACTGATTTGATAACTGCTCATTTGTAATAAAAAATTTCAAACTTCTATTAAATCTACACTACGCATTTCACCTCATTATAATTTCTCATTATAAATCAATGTCAATATTGAGAATCAAACAACCTTTAAATTTTGTTTCTTGTTGACCACTGTGTTAGTCTCTTTAACCATGTGCTTTAATTAGCATTAATTAATCTAGTAATTTAAGATGAGTATATTCTGTGTGAACAAAATTTTGGTACTCCACGCGTATCATACTCCGTCTTATTAGTAAAATTAAGAACTGACATGTAAATTCATGGCATCCCATTTAACAGTGAATTGTTGTTTTTGAAAATACATTTGACTAGGAGTATCATATTTTCAATACTCTTTAAAGTATTAAAAGGTTTTTCTATCCATAGATCACAATACATTACTTTTTGAATTGGAGGCCATTAGTTATCAAACTAAAAGTAAAACTTAATGTTGAGAGACTAAATTTGGAACAAGTAACATTTATGATTTATATAACTGATGAAAACGAAAATAAAAACTAAAGTTAGTTAACTACTTTACATAAAAGAAAGTTGAGTGACCAAATCAAAATCTACATATAAGTTCACTGACCAAATTTGGGGTATTTAGGTTATCGAGAAATTCTCACAAAGTCGTCCTCCATCAAGATGAGCCAATTACTTTACAGAAGTCAGAACCAACTTGGTGGCAATGCAATTTTGGAAAATACTGCCAATTCCGTCTTTAGTTCTTCCCTCCACAGAAACTGTACATTTTCTTTTTCTGTATCTTTCTTTTGTAAATATAATTTATTTATTATTATTTTTTAAAGACTTTGTTTTTATGCTAAATGCGTATTAATTTTATCGCAAACAGATGTTGGTCTTTTTATTTTAAGAGATTTCATTTCATTATTTTTGGTGAGCCTCAATTTCCTTCTTTCTTTCTTCTAATTCAAGATCGGGGCTCGGGTTTTTTTGAGCCGGCTTGCAAGTTGAATTACTTTAGCAAGAAATGAACATGAATTCTACATAGAGAGGTAAGTTGTCAAAACAAAATGATTACACAACTTGGTATTTGTCAAAAATATTGCTCCATATATTTTAGTATTACACAAATCCAGAATCAGCCTGTAATATGTCCGAAATCCAAGCCCAATCATCCACCCCACCACTAAACATTTTCTGCGTGAATTTCCAAGTGTAACAAATGATTTCATTATGTATCAGTTCTTGGATTGAGTCCACACTTCACGCTTCTTTCATCTGTTCTGCCTTTTCTTCTCTCCCAATAATGTTTGTTGTTAGTACTTAAAAAAGCACTATTCTCTTCACCTTTTGACTATGAAAAACTCCCAATTTACCTTTTTCCTGCGTCCTTTTTTGCTCTGTAAAGCATAACCAGCCCACTAATCCCCAAAAGCAGCACTGTTAATTTAGAGATAAACGCGCATAAAACAAAGAAGAAACAAAACTCAGGTTTTTTTTTTTTTTTCCAAAGTTGCATTCATAGATCTGTGGACTTAAACCCCACCGGGTTTGCTGTAAGGCCAGGCATTAAGAATTGGGTGCCTTACTTTCTTGCCAATAAATAGCCAAGAGTCTTTGGCACAGAAAAGGGTTGGGAGACTCAATTTTTCCAGTTTCTTGAGTTGGGGTTTCAGGATTCAGTTTTGTTAACAGGAGATTACATTAAACGGTACCTAGAATTAAAGGGCTTTCTTCTGAAAATGGATAAATCTTGTGTTTCTTTTGCTTTTATGTGCCTTTCTTGAAGAATAATTTGAATATATGGAGTGGGTTTTAGTTTTCTCAAGAAAGCAAATAGACATTTAGGAAATTCCCCAAAAAAAAAAAAAATTTTTTTTTCACTTTTACAGGAGTTGGATTTTGTTGTGAAAATATGATTCCCCTGTTCTTTATGGTTGTATTTGTTGAGGGTTTAGTGGCATTCCTTTTATTGGTGAAGATTGGACCCCTGAGAGAACTGGTAATGAAGGGTTTAGATCAAGTGAAAATGAGAAGGGGTACAGTTTTAACAATTGCCTGTACTATTTTTGTCATCCTCTGTTCAAACCTTGTGAGCATACTCAAGATTCAGAACAAGGGTTCTAAGGTTGGTACAATGACACCAATGGATCAAGTACTTTGGAGAACAAATTTGCTGGAGGCTACTCTCATGGGTATGATCTTTATCAGTTGTAGCACACATATGTTTGTTCTTACTTCAGTTTGTTCGCATTCAAATATGAAACATGCTTCTCAAATTTTCGTTTCAATAGTTGTTTCCGTTGTAGGTTTTGATATCAAGTGTGGAAAAAACTTCTATCATTCATGTTTGGTTTGAAGATGATTGATTCATAAATGTAAAATTTGCTGCTGGCTTGGTGGTTTAATGTGATGAGTTTGATATTTGTTAAATGCCTGCTAAGCTATTCACCAGTGCTGAAAAGATTGTCTACCGAGTTATCTTCATTGATAATTCTGTTTCTCGAAGAATCTCCATTTGGTCTTATATGTCATCCCCGATATTGTACCTTTGGTTAGTAATCAAAGGGAATGGCAAGCTGCATAAGTTATCTGGAATAGTTTGTTTCTCTATGTATGAACTTTATTCCACAATCTGCTGATTCATTCTTGGTAACCTCCCTGAATCCCTTCAACAATTCATTCCAAATAAAGATGGGCAGGGAGAATACTTTCTTTACTATTGCCTATTTTGTTTGCGATCCTTCACGTGTAATACTCGGTAGGTTGGAAACTCTCTTCACGGTCGTGAAACTTGTTTCTGAACATGACTTACAATCTGTAACAACTGCATAAAATGTGAGTTGAACAAGTGTTGTGATGACAAGATGGAGTATAATTATAGCCAGAGATTAAAAGAAGGGTGTCTGGGTGTGCTATGGTCCCATTAGCTGGTGAATAATAGATACGAGTCATCCCCTTAGACCCTTGCTCACCAAACTCACTTTCCATCGGTTTCCTCTTTAAACTTCAAACCGTCAAGTCAATCTCTAGTGTGTTTGTTGCGGTAATATTTGGACCTAATTACGAGGTTAAAACATCATATGCTATATATAATCTGCATACTTCCCAAACATTTTGTTTTTCCAGCAATGGAGAAATGTAATTTTATCTTTTGTATTTGAAAGCATGGGCTTCTCATGTTTTGACGTTCCCCATGCCTTTCCATTTAGTATGCTGTTTGATATTGCTTTTGCTAATCATGCACATTTAGTTGAATGTACATGTTGTTTCCTAATATATACTTTCTATGTTTTCCTAAATTTACAGAGTCCCCTATGTACACCGTGCAAATGCTACCTAGAGAACATAATAATTGACTAATTTGTTCAAGTTTGTTATCGGATAAGTAGGCTACATTCTTCTGCATGTTAGACTCTAAGCCTTCTTAGTTATTCCTAGTTGTTGACATATATTATTAAAGCACATTGTTTTAATATATTTGGCATATTACAAAGTCTAATAACATATGAATTGATGATATGATTTTACCATTTATATGATTCTTAAAATTAAGAGCTTGCTTGGCTGTGGCTTAAGAAAAGTTACAATATCTTATACATACACATGTTAAATAAATTAAACACATATGTTTGGATGTTTTTATGCTTTTAAGTCTATAATACATATATGGCTGGATGGGTTGTGCTTATTTACTGATTAGTTCTTAACTAATACTCCCTCTGTCCCAATGATATAGTTCACTTTGCTACTTCACGTGGATTAAGAATTGTATTGGAAATATATATTTTGTAATATGCGTTCCTGATTTATCCTTATTTAATGAGTAGAATTAAAAATTGATAGTTTTAACTAAGTATTAAATGAGGGTAAATTAATAAGATAATGCAATTTTAGACTTCTTAATAAAGAAAAAAGACTATATAATTGGGACACCCAAAAAAGGCAACATGGACTATATGATTGGGACGGAAGGAGTACAATAGAGGAACCATTTTTTATATATGTGATTTTTCACAAATGTGGTAAGAAAATTATTTTTATATTTATACCTTAAACTGTTTTTATATGATAATATAAGATGATATTTTATGGTGAGCTTTTTCTTCTGACATTAAGGAGATGGAAAAAGAGGAATTTTTCAGGTATTTGTTAATATAGGGGGGAGACAGTACTGAATATTTGGTCAAAGTGAAACGATCTTATTCCAAATTGGGCCCAAAGACTAGGCAACTTAGCTTGTAAGCTAGTCTCACCAACTTAGAAGTTCATCTAAACATGCTCTACCCGAAATTTTTCCCATAACATCAACGATTATTAAGCACCATTTAGGTCGGTGCTTTTGTTCATAATAATAACTTGAATCCAAATGAGTAGTTAAGAAGTGGGTGGTAGTTGTGGGTCCCACAAAATATTTGGATTAAAGTGTGAATTTTCTTTTTCCGTATAAAGAGGAAATTACAGTCCTTAAATCAAGGTAGTTATTTTCAGTGCACCTGGTTGTTTTGTACTATGTTCTTTAACCATTTGAAAAGGAACCTTAAGAGCATGTTTAGTACAAGTCAGTCAACAAGATAATATAAATATATGTTTCTTATTGTTGTCCATTTTTTGTAGTCCACTTTATCGAACAAACCATTGTTGTCTCAAATAATCATGGAACAATCCAACTGGTGGAAATTGTGGTATTAATGACATTAGGCTGATCTCTACTAACAAGTGCACTTAATGTGAATTAGAATTATGCTAAATATTCATTGTATTGCTTGAATGAGCTTCCGTTGTACCTTTATCCCAGTGTTTTAGTTGAACTTTAAAAAAATGTTAAAATGGAAATATATAATATATTACATTGGATTCCATATGAGCTGGTTGGAACTAAATTCTTGGCTCATAATCTTGTGGTGTTGGCCCTTACTGTCTGAACCGGATCTTGCAGGGTTCTCTCTCTTTCTCGCATTCTTAATTGATCGATTACACCATTACATGCGGAAATTAGTCAAACTAAGGAGTAGTTCAGGAAACTCTAAACAAGAAGTCGAGAGGCTCGAGAAGGAAAAGTTGGAACTGAAGGAAAAGGAAGAGAAAGCTGCTGAACAAGTAAAAAGATTACAGAAACAAATCTCTAGTTTGACGGAAGATATGAATAAGCTCAAGTCAGAGTCGGCAGGAAAAGAAAAGCAGATCAAAACTGCTGAAGCACACGTAGCTGCACTCCAGAAACAAGCTGCAGATCTTCTTCTTGAATATGATCGCTTGTTAGAAGATAACCAGAATCTTCAGAACCTAGCTCAGGGTATTCGAAGTTGAGAGATTTGATCGAACCAAAATGTAAGAAATATTGAAATATCTCCATGGTAACTCATCTTCGCCCAGAAGAGATTTTTATGAGCAGGCTTTACCTGGCAAACTTAACCGGGAATTTTCATCTTGATTTTGTCTCTCCGACCCGACTTTAGAACATCTGTTATGGCTTTTCCAACTGGAGGGAATTTGATTACGTGTTAGGGAAAGAGAAACATCTCTTGTAATGTTCATTTATATCTCTAAGAATGGATATATTTTGTTGGAAAGAACTTTTGATTCTTGTTGGATGGGGCTTTGATCTCGATCTCATTCTTGTTACTTTCTGACGTATGTTGGTCAGTTTCACAATTTTTTTTTTTAATTTTATTTTACTTTTATAACTCATTATGTATGATATATGGCTAAAGAACTGTTTTAAGATGTTATATTGACATTTTTTACCAATAAAGAAATATACTCAATAATTTCCACCAGATAACTTTTAGTAAATAAAAATGGTTATTTTAAAATAATGATGTTTTAGTAGACAAAAAAGAAAAGCAAAGGATTTAAAAATAATGATATTTCACATTGACGTGTCAATGCAGTGATTCTAATGATAAGTGAAATAAAATATAGAAATTTGTAATTGTGATTGTTAGGCTAAAATAAAGGGGTCATAGTTTAACACCAAATTAAAGGGGTCATAGTTTAACACCAAATAAGGGTAGTAATGATCGCCAATTTTGATTGACATTAACATTATCACTCACCAATTATGTTTTGAATGTTATGGGAGGTTGACATGTAATTGTGATTCACATGACTTGTATAATCAAAACAACATGCCAATTCGACAAATTCAAAATATAAGTGATGCTAGTAATTAAAATCAATTTATATAATTGCAAACCACGGTATTTTAGTTCTAAAACGACAAGTCATCGGGGCAACAAAGAAAGGGCCAGACTTTTGAATTCACAGTCCACCGTAACGGATCTCAATAGTTAGTAGGAAACCTACAGAGGATCAGTGCAACTGTAGTCTTACTCTGTTCTTCCCCGTGTTTCCACCATAGAATTTCAAAATTTAAAAACTCATAAGATATTAAGGAAGAAGGAGAAGATTTAAGAAAACATTGTTTTGTACAAGAAAGGCTTATTTTGTTGGTAGGCGAAAGCTCACAGAACTCTACCCTTCAGAGATACAATGGCACTCTTTTTATAGGCGAAGGAGTGAGGAAATAACAAATACAGTGACTTCACTGTATGCGTCACATAGCACAATAATTAACAATAATTTTTTAAAGCCATTATCTATGGCCAACAACACACGATAGGCGTACAATAATTTAGTCACAAGTGACATAGTGGATAATAATTAAAAAGTAGAGTTACAGTGTAAAAATAACTTTTTCAAACACCCTTATGATTAGATCACGGGATCTCAAAGTTTGCTTATGGTTCTAGCTATTCTTGATTTGAGGGATAACTAAACTGTTTTCACCATGGCCAATTATTTTGGTTCAATTATTCTTCTAATTTTTCAAGAAGATCAAGGTCACTGGCTCAAAAAAGTTTGGAAAAGCAATAAAAATCATTAAAAATGAGAAAGGGAGGAAGACTGGAAAACACGGAACGCCGTCTGTGGGAATCGAACCCACGACCACATGGTTAAAAGCCATGCGCTCTACCGGCTGAGCTAAGACGGCTAGTGGTTTTTGTCTTTGATAAAGCAATTAAGAAGCCGGTCATCCAACCGTCATATTCCACCACAATTTTCATTTCATGGTTCTCCATTTTGCAATCCTTATGTTTTTGTGTTTTCAGTTTCACCAAGTTTGGAACAACCCCATTTAAGCTCAACCTTAAGTTATATTAGAAGACGATAGCTTCTATTTGAATGAAAACTTCATAATTTTCCCTCCCGTCCACGCAGTACAAAAACCTCTAGTCTAAACGCATCATAACCCTGAGGTTTCAGACGTGTGCTCTTCCGATCTCAACAAATCCAAGAACACATCCTCTTTGCACAACAGCATTCCCACAGGGATTCACATATCCGGTCAAGAAACTTGAACCAGACCATAAAAGTTGAAACAGTATTTGCGCCCTAAACTTTCAAGGCACTCGTTATGATGATTTTCATCAGTCGGTCCATTTGTTATACGTGTCAAGTCGACAAGAGTGAAGTGACCAAACAAGTATAGCTCAATGTACAAGAATATCAAAAGATAAGAATGCAAAATACATAATCGATTGACCAAAAAACCAATCCAACAAAATAAAGCAACAATTTCACTACCATCCTACAGTTCTCCAGTTTGTTAATCTTATATGTTGCAAGTACAGAGATCATTCCACCCACTTGACTGTACCCCAGACACCAGACTTGTATCATTTTAAAGATAGACTGGTAATCCGTGAGAGACAGAATGATTGAAAAGATCAAAGAACCAAGCATGCCCAATAACCTTTAATCCGGCTTGGGCATCAGACTTTCGACTCCAGCGCTAGAAGTATCTTCTTTCTTGGACCCTGAAACCACAGGAAAAAAAACCTGTGAGATTACAATTAACTGGAGCAAAACTTGACCATGCGAGGAAATGGAAACCCTTCTACATACTGAGACTGATGGCACATGGGTACTCAGTAAACATTATCACGATCAGCTCTGAAACTTAGCACTGTTTTTTGATGTATCAAGTGACAGATATTTGATGCAAAGTAGCTCCATATACTTCCATAGGCTACTTGCTCATTGAAGAAGAAAATGAAAAATTACAGCTAATCTTATCCAGCCTGTTCCAGAGAAATTCAATAATCTAAATTAGCTGTTCTCATATCACCAAGTATCAGATTGACAAGGAACTTCTCTGCGGTTTCTCCATATTTTACATTTTTTTGGAGCCTCAGTGTTTTAACTATTATTGCTAATGGCATATAATCATTGTTTTTCACATTCTTATCAAGATTACTAATATTATGTATTCACTACTTTTAAGCTATTTACATTAAATTCAACATCGAAAATTGCCTTCGTAAAGATCAAGGTTTCAAATTTTTGGGGATTCCTGAAATCACATTTTGATCTTGACAAACATTTCTCCCCAGACTCCAGACATTGCATGAAACCTACAACCACTGACAACTTTTTGTCCACAAATCTCAACTACCTACCACTTAAAATGATAATTTAAGCTATCGTAAACATCAGAAAGGATGATAAGAGGTAACCTATTCTTTCTCTTGATCGACACTTCAGAACATTTAAGAGATTTCTGAACCATTTACTCATCAGTGACCCAAGACAAACAAATGAAATGGTTTTATATGACTATTAATTAATTAATATAAACCACATGCACGGCAAACCATTGTCACATATGCTTGCATTCTTCCTTTAATATTAGAATCATGCTATTTGGACAAATGAGAAAACAAAAGTTGTTGACAAAAGGGGTTTTAAATTACCTTACTATCCCTGCACACCAACACAAAAGAGAGAAAATACCAGCAAAATAATAAGGTAAATTTTTACTTTTTTGTCACTATTTTTGTCAACCTTTAAGGCCAAATAGAATTATTGTTATTATGATTATGATTATTATTATTATTATTATTATTATTGGATTATAGGCTACTGTGGATGCAAGTGTTCATTTACTTGCAATTATATTCTACTGTGGATGCAAGTGTTCATTTACTTGCAATTTTTATTTTTTTATTTTTTTGGTGTGTGTGTGGGGGGGCGCTCAAATGCCAAAATATGTACAGTACAACCCAAAGTGAAGAGAAACTAATGAAGCTCTTTCTAAGAAATCCACTAAAACCAAAATAACAGAAAGCAGGAGAGGCAAAAAGGCAAAAAGTGGGGCATCAATGAAACCAGCACGCATATTCACAAACATTTACTGTTGATTCCTACACCCCGAAGGCCTCAAGACTAAAATTCAGTTCATTATTTAACTAGACAAGTGGAGCTCCAGCAATGGTAGTCATGAGCAGAAACAAGAGTTTTAAATTTTATCTAAAATTTGATACCCTATAAAAATACCAAACCATGGTGTCAATGCCTACTTTTGCCACCAAAAACTACCTTTATCTCTGTTGCTGACAAGAAAAGATGATCACACAACAATATAAGAGGGAAAAAAAATATGAGGACGATGGAAGGAAAATAAAAAAAAAAAAAATTTAAAAAGTGGAAAATTAAATTCTGTAATAGTTGACAAGTGAGCAATTTCTTAGTGTTATCAACCAAGACATTGATGATAATATGCTAAGCAAGGACAGAAGAAAAAGACTCCAAATGCCAATATCCTTCTCAATGAAAGATAACAAACCAGAGGAAAGAAACTCTGTGCAGTTAATGAAATACATCAGCTTTAGACATCAACAATAAGCCTACTTTGTTGTGATATTTTAGTGTTGATGAAGACATTTAAGTCTTAAACATAAATGCAAAGTCTAAATGCTCACCATTGGAATTCCTAAAGCTTTAAGATCATCATCACCCATATGTACTAGGGCCGTCATATCAACCTGCCAAAAACAGAAAATTACTTGAAAGTAAATAATTAATGACCACAATTGCTCAATTACACATTTACTCAAAAAGCAGATTCACATACTTCTTCAGCCTGAAATGTAATCGAGTATTTCTCAAGACCAAGGGACTGCAGAAAGTTATCCACCGATTCACCCTGCACAGAAGAAATAAATTTCAGGAGCGAGCATATGACTCCAAATCTATGATGCATGGACACTTCTACACGGGCTACGTGTCCATGTGGACGGTGTCATATTGCGTCTTGTCTGACACCGACACTCTTTGGACACTTTGCGGTGTGATTGATAAGCCATGTGTAGGGATTTTACTTTATATACATATTCTTAAAGGTCTAAATACTCTAGAGATACTTTAAGGGCACTCCTTTCTAACATTCTTGTTGTGTCCTATATGAAAAAGTACTAAAAATGAAAACGTTAATATATAATTTTGAGATTTTAAAGTACTTAAATCTACGTGTCCTAGCTGTCTCCGAGTCCTACATTTTTTGTCCGACACATGTCTCCGTGCAACATAGCTCCAAATTATATCATTGCTAGATACCATGGCGGTATCCCCACCCCCCTTCTTTTCCCAGAAACAATGGGAGAGGGGAAGAAATCATAAAATTCAAAAAACTTCAAAAAACTAAGTTATCAGGTTATGGGGAGCAAAGTTTTGGCAGCAATCCTACCTTCTGCTGAGTCTTCTTCTCAGAAGTTGGGCCAGCAGCTTTTTTCGTTTCCTGCACAGTGGCTTCAGCTGTGGCACTTTTCCTCGTAAGTTTACTGACTTCAGGAGCTGGCTTTGACCTTGGCTGATAAGCCTTAGTCTCCACTGATCGAGAATATAGTGAACCAGAGAGCTTCTCACGCAGATCCCTTGTACCTCCTGAAACAGATCCCCTAGCACTTTGGATGGCTTGCTCGATGCTCTTTCTTTGGAGCTTCAGACGAAGATCTTTCACACCAATTCTGCGGTCTATGCATCCCAATAACTTAGAATTAAAGCTACATCAACAAAATAAACACGGCAAGGATATTATTTCTCGCAAACTAAAGTAATATAAACACTGTATACTTGAAGCTTGAGGTTCATTATCCTCAAAAAGGTCATGTTCCCATTTGTCATCATCTTCTCTTCGCCTGCGAAAATTTAATTTTCCATATATCAGTTTTCCCCCTAATCCAAAAAGAAAGAAAAGGGGGGGAAAAAGACTCTTTAAATATTTTAAATGCATTTTTTTTTCCAATTAATAGTGCTCTAGTTTTATCAGCAAACAGCCTAGTTGAACAGATACTTGACTTAAACACAAACACTCCAATTTGCATAGTGAAAGCACATTGGTAATTTAAATACATTTTTCCCAATTAATAATGCTCTAGTTTTATCAGCTAACAGCGTAATGAAACAGATGTTTAACTTAAACGCAACAACTCCAATTTACATAGTGAAAGCACAGACTTATGCTACTTAGTAACTAATAACAAAATGTAAGCTAAGCACACTTAACATAGTACCCAAAACACATTCTTAATGGGGCTAGGCAAGCAGTAATAAAAACCTGGTGTCAATTTCCAGAAGTCCCGTCATTTTGTAAGCAAATAATTTGATTATGTCAGATAAATGCTAAGCTTAATTAAGTTCTGGCTTCCAAAAAAGTCAAATTTAAACTGTTGATTTTCAAAATAAGTAGTCTACCAAGCTAATTACACCAGGCAACTCTCAAAACAACGAGTGACTCAAGACGTTTGGTAGAGGCAGATCCTAAATGAGAAATCAATCAAGAAGACTCTCCATTAAGGAGGCGTGCACTTTAATCAATAGAGGTGTAAGCAAAAAAAAAAAAAAGGAAAGGAAAGGAAGGAGATGTGCCTCAAGGCACGTTTGCACCTTGTTGCTTTCAATCATGCACTCATTGATGCCTAACTTTGTTATTCCACATTGGACACATTTTGCTGTACGGTGCTCTAATGTAGATCAAATTATCATCATTTTGGTCCAAGATTCAATGTATACAGTCTTCATGCTTCTAATATTCTAATGACTTGACTGGGGCTTGACACATGCAGAGATCTCACCTTGCTGAAGGATCTGGAAAGAAATGTTAGATGTCTTGAAATAGCTGGGATGGACATCTTGCATGGAGCCCGGGTCCTACATTATACTTTTCATATTTAAGTTCTTTGTTATTTGGTAATAGTATTACATGAATGTAAAGAAGTTTTTTAAATAGATCATTAGCAGGTTTTGAACAGTGGCAGATCTTATATTTGTTTGTTTTAATTAGATCATACTACTGTTTGGACTTGTTTGTGTTTCTTTAATTCTGGCCCGTTCGGCCTTCTGAGTCTATTTTGACCCATAGTACATGGGCCTTGAGTCATGCAACTTCTTTTATTATGAATAAAATTGCCTCTGAGGTTTTCTTAAGGGGGGAAAAAGATTCATTTGGTGGACTGGTGCACCAGGCAACAATGATACATAAATGCTGTCAATGAAGTCACCTTATGCAACTTAACCATGTATGTAAACTATTGGTTGGTTGAGGCCGAGTTGTTGGAGATTACAAGCTATTTATGGCCTCATTGTTGAAGGCATCAAGTTTTGGCCTACAACAACTGCTCGAGTGGAGCCTTTATGGTAGATAAATGTGAGAAATCGAAGGGAGCTAGACAGTGGGATGATTAAATATCTTGAACTACCAGGGATGAACACCTCACATAGAGTCCAGCGCCTACACTGTACTTCTGATATTTTAAGTTCTCTACTTATTTGTTAAGAATAGTATTACATAACCATAACGTGTGCTCTTCCGATCTAGATCATTAGCAGGTTTTGAATAGCTGCAGATTTTAGATTCTTCTGGTGGCTTGATGCCCAAGGCAAGAGAGATACATAAATGCTGTCAAGGGAGCCACCTTATGCAACTTAATCATCTATTTAAACTAAGGGTTGCTTGAGGCAGGGTGGTTGGAGATCACAAGGTATGGCCTCATCGTAGAAGGCATCAAGTTTTGCCCTACAACAAATGCTCCAGAGGAGCCTCTATGGATGATTAAGGTGAGAAACTGAAGGGAGGTAGAAAATGGGATCTTTTTCACCTTCTTAGGGAGTTAATAGCAGGAGGTATGATAGACTTCCATTACCAATTCGCTTACCTCTCCCGAGATAGCAATTCCGAGCCAGTTAACGGACTGACTAACTAGATAACTAACAAAATCTCATAAAAACATAACAAATGCCCCTAAAAAAACCAATACAGACAAAAATACAATGTTTCTTTAGGCAAAACAAAACAAACAAATAAATTCAAATGATAAAACACGAACAAGCACGTCGAGAAGTGAATGAACCTAACCTCTTGCCGGACATAGGTCGCCGGCCACCAGAATCACCGGCTGAATTGCCGTTAAGTCTATCCTTAATCGACCTGCTAGCCTTTGCCTCCGCCTCCACACGATCAGCATACATCGCGAAATAATTGCACAAATACCGCCGTGCACCAAACCCTAACCCTAGCCCTTATTGGTATAACTACGTATGTGCGTATGGGATGCAGAATCGTAGATAGAGAAATAGATGGCAACGGGAGGAGCTGAAAAGTGGGTTTTAGATTTTTCATAAAAGAACTTTGCAGAAATTGTGAAAGGACGAATGAAAGACGCTACATGGAGAATGGATACCGGATCCGAATTCGGATTCCAGTTACCCGACCTTTTTATGGGAAAATTTCAGGAAAGGTCCCAGACCTTTGTACTCATTTGAAGTTTCATCCTCCACTTTTAATTCTATACAATTAGGTCCTCAATTTTTGTATCCATTTGCACTTCCATGCAAAGCTGTTTGATTTTCATTATGGACATTGGATTATAATAAGGTAAAACAAATAATGAAGATTTAATAAAAGTTCAAATTTTGTAGTTATAAGTGAGCAGTTATCAAATTAGTCGTAAGTAAAATTATAATGTGGATTGATAATGAGAATCAAATAAATCTAATTATTTAGAGTATTAGAATTTATTCAGAATGCCACGCCCCCGCTAATTTATAATTTTTCAATAATATCTTATATTGGTTAACAAATTATATAGGGGAAGCTTCATTACAAACGGCATGGACGAAACGTACAAAACAAAGTGTTTTTGTCTTGTAGAGTTTAATAAAACAAAGCTTGTTACTTAAACTAATATGTTGTCAAATTTTAAAAAATTATTAAATTATGGTTTTTAATAAAATACAAAGAACACAACAAATTGTATTAATAGATATATTTCATTAATTACCAAAGCCAACCTAAATCATTAGAAAGCTTTTACATTCAAATGTAGGCTTCAAATCATTACAAGAACTACCCATATAAGGCGTAAAAAATATATATATTATAGATAGGTGGGTAGACTTATTAATATAAAAGGCGGTAAGTTCATAATTGCATTCGTTGTCACTTCAAAAATAGGTTTATATTATATGCAAAAATTCTACTCACATTCGCGAGCACACTTCAACTTCTGGTTTGCCTTGTTTTTCAAATATCATATCTTCAATCATATATAAAAATTGTAGAAATAAGGAGTGAGTACGAAGTATCTAATGAGTAACAAAACTATTTAATTCACCTTTCAGTTGAAAGATTTATTTCTAAGAAGACCATTGAATCCAAAAAGCTTTCAAATACACAAAAGGGTCCTATCATTAGTTAAACTGCTACCTGTAGTGCGCGTAAAATTCATATCAATTCAATCATGGCGATATATATTTAAGTAGATCTACATTCAAATCCCGGTTGACTCCTATTAGAATTCCAAACAAATCAATACAAAGCAAATACTACACTAATCATCGCTCATCTCAGTATCATTAGATGGCTTATAATATGGCAACAAATCAAATCAAAGCAAAGCAAATACAAAACGGGCAGAGAAACTAGTTATTCAAATATAATAAATCAATCTTTCTTTTCAATACATCAAAATTCATGTTCATCTCATGAAAATTATCAATCAAAATTCATGCTTATCTTTTTTAAACCTCATGAATGTAGAAAGAGAATCAAAGTATTAGTTACTCACCTCTTTAACTTGATTTTCTAAAGATTCTTTAAGTCATTGACAATTTCCTTCAAAACCTTCATTTTTCCTCATTCAAAGTGTTATTTCAAGTTGTATTCTTTATATGTATATGAAGGGAGCTCTTCCGATCTCAAAAATAAGTGTTTGATAGGTTTTAAGGGAGATCATTTTCAAGTGCAAAAATAAGTGTTTGATAGGTTTTAATGGTTGTTCTTCTCCCTTCAATTCTTCTGGAAGAATTTTCTCTTTTTATACATTTGAAGGGACTTGGACTTATCAAGAGGTAGGACAATTGGCATTTATATAGAGATAGAAACGTAGATAGGGAGAGCGAAAGGGAGAGGGTTGGTTGGAGTTAATTGTGAAATCTCCCAAGACCTTTCTTATTTATAGTTGTCGGATTGAGGTGTTTTTAGTAAATCTTTGAGTTCCGCCTATTAGAAGGTGACACGTAGTGCTATCTGGCGCCATATATCTTAGTAGGTGATGTGGCTGAACGAAGGTCACTTGTTTATTGTTCTAGAAGTCCTTCTACTTAGCATGATCTTACAATTAGGTTGCTATATTTTGAGTCATACCAATCAAGTATTATATTTTCATTCTACACATCATTTAGGCAATGATCTTTAATCGTATAATTGATGCCATTTGAGTCATCGTTCAGTCATCATCAATCATATAAAGTAGTTGATGCAAATTCGAGTACCTATTCAATCATCGTCAAATTACAACTATGACATTATATTTAATACCAAACTTGAATAGCAATCTTTGGATCTTGTAACATAATTGATGCAAATCCAAGTGTCTACCGTCAAATAACATCCACATTGTCAATAACCATCTTTTAATTCTTGATATTTATTCGAATGGTAAATCTTGTAATCTTTTAATTAGTGCAATTCCAACAATTGTCCAATCATCGTCAAAAGAAAGATCGCGTTGTCAATAATCATATTCTAATTTAACCATTGTCAAAAATAACAATCATGTTATCAATAGCCCCATTCTAAATTTTAGGCATTCATTTTAGTAAAAGTTATGTAACTTTACAATAAATGCAATTCAATTCAATAATCTTATAACATTTTTGTTGATGAAAATCCAATAAGTATTTAATCATCATCAACAAAATGATTACATGCTTAAAATTTTCCAAGATGTTACACAGAAACTATATAAATTGGGTTGGAAAAAAAAGAAGAAACCATATAAATTGAATATTATTATAATTAAAATTAAATTTCAAATTTACGTCACACAACATTATAGAAAAGCGACACATGTACACAAAGTACAACATGTGCACAGTGCTAAAATTTCAAATTAACTTTTATATGAGTATCTTATCTTTACGCACACATTTCACATTTTTATACTCTCATGTTTCGTGAATTTAAAATTTAATTCTACTTATAATAATATTCAATTTGAACGGTAGCCAAACAGAGTGTGCTTGTTTGTAAACTCATTTTAACAGGAAATAAGCAAGAGAATGTGTGTTATTGAATGACGAAGAGTTGTGCAATATATGCGGAGCTCATAAAATATATGAATGTAATTAATTTGATCAATTTTTATTTAAAAGTGAAATCGATCTGCAAATAGGGTATGCTGAATAAAAGTGCAAATGAATATAAAGATTGTGGACTTATTTATCTAAATTTAAAAGTTGAAGAGGAAAGTACAAATAAATACAAATGTTGGGAACCTTTACTAAAATACAAATGTTGGGAACCTTTACTACAAATAAATGAAGTGTGCTTGTATTCCCACTACAAATTTTACTAGTAGGCATGCATAACGAACCGGCAGGCTCGGGCATCCCATGGCCCTGCTCGTAAAAAGCCCGAGCCGAGCCCAAATATTGGCGAGCCGAGCCGAGCTGAGCTCGTTGACATCCTTATTTACTAGCCATACTACACATCAATTACATTTAACATATCCTTTAAGTTCACAAATTTTTATATTTAGGTCCTTAACTTTCTTCATTCTTTAATATTCATTTCATCTTGTATAAAGTGATGTTTATTTTATAAAAATTCAATTAAAAGATACACTAAATATTTCTAAAAATTAAAATAGTGAAAAATATAAAAACAAAACAATATGTTTTCTCGTGATTTTAAATTATGTATTATCAAAATTTTTAAACTGAAAGTTATTATTAAAAAAAAAAGAATCTAATTAATAAGTTACTTCGCGAAATAATGAAACAAAATATACTAAGGGGGCATAATGTCATAAAAAATAAAGTTAAAGATCTTTAAAACAAACAAAATGTGGTGTATTTAGTAAAAAGTGTGTGACAATATATTTTCCCTAAATCAAATAACAACTAGGCCAAAGGTGGACTTAGCTAAAACTTAAGGGGTGACTTTGGAATATCAAAACTAGAGAAATGCTACAATTGTTTTACCACCAGAAAATCGGCAGTGGGCACAAAATGAACATCCGATACTAATTTATAAGAGCAATGATGTAATAAATTGTGCACATATACTCGACGGGATTCTCAACTTAGATATTATATCGCTTTTTAATTATTAAGTTGTAGATTTTGTTTTATTTTCTTGTTGTACTAGTAGCATTTTTCAATTTATAGTCACTGACTTTAAGGCAGATTTTCTCCTCTAGATATATAAAAATGCGCAAATGACCATTCATTTGTATTCATCACCAATCATCTCCTTCTCTTATAATTTTAAGGTCAAATTTCACATCATTGAAGCAGTATACTATTTTATAAATTATACAAAATTTAGCATTGAAAACTGAATCTTTTTGGATGCAAACTAACACGCAATCATTTACGCCTCTTTATACGCATGGGGAGGAAAACCTTCCATGTTCAAGATTATTTCTAGAGTGATTATTATCTTAACACCGCAAAAAGATATTTCCTACACCACAGTGTTTTTTTTTTTTTTGTTTACTCGATCATTGTACTTAATCAACAACAAATAATAAAGGTGGGGACTATCGTAGAGAAAACAATGAACTTTTGAAGCCTGGAACGGCTCTGTTTCACCCCCTCGCGGAGCCTGTTTAGGACAATTCGAGAAACCGTTGGAACTGTGAAAACAGGCGGCCCTCCCTCCACAACAATCCATTCTTCATCACGTCCGTATTAATTTTTACCCAAGAAGGAAGACCAGTATTTCGTGTATTTGTATTTTAAAAGAAATATGGATGAAGTCGGAACCGAGAGAAACAGAACCATAAAGCTTTTCTGCCCATCTTTGTCAAAGATAATCCATGTAATTGCGAGGGATGAGCAGAGGCTGGACTTGGGTTCCATTGCGCAGGCTTTTGGCCTTGACCCGGCAACGATTAAAATTAATGGTCACTTTATAAGCAGAGGAGTTGATCTTATTGCTTCTTCTGTTACGTGGAAGTCTCTACTTTCTTTCTTCTCTGCTCGTCGGCTGTCGACGGGAGCCAATGATTCTGATGCCCTTATCGTTGATGGAAAGCTTACCAAAGTTGGGTCCAAGAGTAAGTTTTCACTTTTCAGTAATAGTTTCTGTTGTTTTTTGCCTTTTGTTCCTGTTTACTGTTAAATGTTTATGGGCGTAAAATCTTGATTCTTGATCAGTATGTTTGCTCCTTCCAAGAAATTGACTTAAGACAAGATACGGTTTTGGTTCCGAATCCAAATTTTTGAAGCTAAACCCAGTGGCCCTCTAAATCTGAAAGTCAAGACTCAAGTTTTATGAAGTTTGTTTCTTTGGACTTCAATTTAATTGAAGCTAAACCGAGTAGGTCTTTATGAAGTATAGTTAGTTGGGATAATATTGGGCTGTGTTAAAACTGGTTTTGAATATTTACTTTTTCCCTTTTCTTTGAGAGGAATTTATTTTCTGTTTGTTTGGAGTTGTTTAGGTTTGAATGTGGCAAATGGGAGGATAATATATAAGAATTGTTGAGAAACATAAGGTTGTTCTGAGTCTTTGGATTTCGTTTCTACTTTCTTTGTTGTGCAATGTCGCTGTTTGACAAGGAAGATTGGGGCTAGTAGAGGGAAATATTTCCATAAAAGGCTTTTTGGTTGCAAGGGAAGAAAGAATAGTTAATGACAGTATCACAGTTTGAATCCAGATGTAATAGGGATTCATTCGGTGATGCGAGGATGAGCCTAATGGTCGTCAATTCCTATCAATCTAATTATCTTTGATTAGGAATTAGTCGAAACGTGGTGATTCATTGCACAGACAAGATTAGATTTGGTTGGTTTTTATCTTCCAATTCCAACCCTAATTCGGTGTTGCCAAGTATGATCTTGTTCTAGGGAGCTTTATTTTGAGTTAGATTTTTAAAAGTTGATATTTTGGGAGAATATGTGGTGAGGATGTAAAGAAAAATTATTGAAAAGTGCGTAAGTTTTTTCCCCCCCTTTTATGGAGGATATGCGGTTGATATTAAAGTTTGACTTTTTGACCAACTTTTGATTTAAGGTGAAGTTCTCTAAAACAAGCTTTATAATTCAACCGGCATGCTTTGCTACTGCGTTAGTATAGGGCTTGTTATGACAAAGTTGGGTTCTTCTATATGTGGCTGCATTCAACACGTAACAGCATACGTCTCCTCCCAAGGTTGCTGTGTAAAAATGGTAGCTACCGGACCTGGATAGGCACTACGGCGATGACTAATCAGAGAGCTTTTCTGGTATAATGTATCAAACTATCAATAAGTTGGAAAAATTCATAGTTCACCAAGGATGTTATGGACAACATTTACCCACTAAAGATGGAACATGAACTCAGAAAATTATCGTAAATGATGCCTTGTAGCAAATTATGAATCGGTTGGATTCTTTCACACTATGCAGTTTGGTTCCAAGTTTTAGCAATGGAAATACATACACTATGCATTTATTATGTGCATATTTTTAGTTTCTAAGCTCTCCTTTTTGTAAGCATTTACTTTCAATTTCTCAGGAGTACACGACCCAGCAGATTCTGGAAATGGAACACCTCATGCAAAGGAACTCTGCTATAATGGGATCAATAAAAAGCAACAGTTTGAATATAGCAACTTGCTGACTAAGAAAAGGTTGGGGGAGGCAAATTCAGGTAATCTTTTCGGGTTGAGAGACGTTTTTCCAAACATTGGCCATTTTATATGATTTTTTGGTCCAAACATCAATAGATCCTTTTGTTTGCATCTTATGACTGCATAAAGGAGACAACCTCTTAGCAGATTGGTAGTGTCTGCATGAATGTTTGGCCATTTGTTCTCTTTCAGTTTATTGCAAGCTGTGGTTGTCCATCTAAAACTGTGTCACATCTTTTAGGATCTGTAAATGCAACCCATGAAATTAATACCACAGGTGTTAAGAGAAGGTCAGGTACAGAAAATGCTGATCATATAAAGAGACCAAGATTGAACCAAACTGTTTCAGGTAACTGTTTGCTGCAATGTACTCTTTACATTTGCTCTTCATTTTACATCACCTTAAGGTCTTTCCCTCTCATTCCCCCACCTGTGTGGCAGTGCCTTGAATATTCTATATGTCCAATTAACTCTCATTGCATTCTTTTTCAGGTTTCCTGGCAACAAAAGGTGGCCTGTCAACAACCATCAAAATTCCATGCAGTTTCATCAATAAAAGCATGAAGAGATTTAGGGACGGGGAAGTGGTCGCTTCTGCTCCTTTGAAGAAGTTGAGATAATGAAAGAACCTAATATCATTGTCGACCATATCTGCAATGTACTCTACACACTCTTCTGTTCCCTCATTTGTGCAGGTACAGCGTCCAAACTAAATGCTCTCTTGAGATTGATGCCGGTCATATTGTACGATTCAATCTCAGAAAATACAGAAATGAGCCAAAATAAGAGCAGAACAAAACCAACTGTTGTTGTAATGCACCAGTTTTGTTAGTTTTCATTTTCCATTAGAATCTCTTTGTATGTGGTTGTTTACTTTATATGCTGGTTTAGTGAGAATGTTGATAGAATTTGAGAATTCCCAGAAACCAATCCCAAGTTTACTGATTTTACTGCTAGGATTACTAGAACTTGCCTGAAAATGAATTGGTTGCATCATTAAAAGTAGAAGACCGTTGGTAAATTATGTAGTTCAAGTCTTCATAAGCTTACCCTGGTATGGTTAAATTAATCTTATGAAATTCGGGTGTATGAAAGAAGGACACAGAGAGGAGCCTGTTGCCAATCGTCCTATCTCTCCCCTTCCATAAAATTGCTGGGATTACCATACATAATGCGTCGGGGATAAAAAATTAACACGAACTTTTCAATCTGAATCAAATGTAATACACAAAAATTGTATAATTTGCCAACTAGATGAAGCACAGGAAAGCCATTAAAAATGCCCCTACAACTTAGAAAGAAAAGTTGAAGAAATACAGAAAAATGACCAGATTTATTGGGTGATTTTGAAGTGATTATAAACTCTGGATGATCAGAAAATGTCAAGAATTTCCAAGATGTAATTGTTGCAGAGTGGGCAATTCCCTCTTTGCACATAAAGCTCTCTTGAGCACAGCCTGCAAAATGTATGTCCACATAATGATGAGGCTGCTCCTTTGTGTCTAACCAGGCATATGCAACAATTGTTGTACTCTACGCCTCGGCCTTCCCCGTCATCATCGTCCTCATCCTCGTCTTCCTCTTCCATTGTGTAAGCCGACCCTTCTGTCTCTGCTAATAGTGCCATCAATGACATGCTAACATGCTTCTCTCCTCCTCCTCCTCCTTGTCCGTCTTCATTCTCTTCCTCATCTTCTTCCTCATCATCGTCACCATCTTCATCCTCTGCAGATTTTGGTGTTTTGTCCAAATCGTCATCTTCGTGTTCATCTACGTCCCGTGATCGCCTCTTTGATAAAGAATTCGTGTGCTCGAATCGCCCACTTGCTCGGCTTAGATTCCGGTCCATTCCTCGGCTAGCATTTCTGTCGACTGCCTTGCTCGGGGTTCTCTGCAAACCCGGTCCCCTGCTGCCCCTATATGACTTCAAATCCATATCTACATCCGGCACCGCCGACTCATCCGACTGGGGGAATCGGGATGAAGGTTGACGTGCCATCATTCGACTCTGGTTACTGCTTGCATTATTCATGGCTGCATTTGCATTCTGGCGGTGGTTCATGAGGATGTCGGATTCTGGAACCTGCATGGTAGATGTCCATGTCGATCCGCGGCCGGAGCCACTCCGGTGGAGGCATAGTTTCTCCTTGAATTCCCGCCATCTTCTTTTGCCATCGGACATGGATTCGTCTTCCACTACGTCGAAAAGAGTCCGGTTTGAACTGGCTCTCTGCAGGGACCTGTCGCCGCCACCACTAGTTTCCATTCACGAATAACTTACCCAGAAACGTGATGCAGCTTAAAAGGTAAGAAACTAGAGGAACAAATGCAACTGCAAATTGGGATTTCTTTTCATTGGATTCAAACAGGAATTACGTTTCAGATTTTAGAAAAACTGCTACAACATGGAATTATTATGAATCAAAAGAAAAGGAGAAGAGAAAAGAAAGAAGGAAGCCAAAATTTTTGTGTGCGTCTTTTTGCGCATGAGAGAGGAGAAGAGAATTGTGAGAGATGAAAAAGGCGCAATTGGAGTATGGCCACATGACACCATTGAATTGTATTGTATTGAACAGTTCGAGCGAGTCTAATGGAGCATTGGCCCTTGTGGCCATTTCATTCTGCAAAAGGGATTTTTATGGATCCCTAAATTATTTTTTTTGCAATTACACAATAAACTTTCAACTCAACCGATCCTATAAAAGATTTTATTTATAATAAAGTTTCTTTATAAATAGCAATAGAAATTTCCTAGCTGCTAATGTTCACTAGTGCTCATAAAGCGATTCGGGTTTTGATTAAGCCGAACTCGAACTTGAATGCGAAACTCCTGCTCATAAGCGACTCGCGTTATGATTGAACCAAACTCAAACCTGAACTAAGACGGACACCGGAAGACGTCGATAATTATTATGATGCTAAGTCAAGATATTATCAGTCTGTTTGACAATCTGTTTATAAATCGTCACATGACATCATTTTACTAGATTGCTCTACAAAAGAGTCAAAAATTATAGCTAGTTATATTTAACTTTCTTTGAAGTAGATCGGAAGAGCGT
>CAVNYN010252026.1:0-13679 GCA_963692815.1 Nyctanthes arbor-tristis
ATTCTTTGAAATAAGAATTTTTAAGATTTTGTTACAATGTTACAAGTGATTAATATATTTGTGTAATTTTTAAATCTTATTCTAAATGTATGTTGTACGGGATTCTATAATCACCGGAGCTTTCACATATAATGACGATGAAGAATGAAGAGTGTTATCCTTTCTTATGCATGTTTTCAATGAACAACTAATGTGTTGGAGATGTGATTTAGTGTTTGTTGTCATGTTTAGGCTTATGATTGTTTTTAGTTTGTTTTAATGTTTGTAAGACTTTATTCCATTATTTGGAATGTTGTTTTTGGATTTTGATGATTTGCTTTTGCTTGTAATGTTTGAAGTTGAAACTTCAAACATTATCTGTGGTTAAATGTTGGTTTCAATTTAGTTGTTTAGTTGCAAGTCTTGATAATTTTAGCTTGATGTATAATAATTAGAATTATCATCTTGATTTTATTTTTTTATATTTTATTTGAATTTTCTTAACGGGGCGGGTAATGGGTATTTTTCTCGTACCGCCCCGATGCTCCCCCGCCCCGTACCCGATTGAATCGGGTACGGGGCGGGTATGGAGCGGGAAATTTCTTAACGGGGCAGGGACGGGGAAGGAATACCCGCCCCGAACCTGCCCCATTGCCATTCCTAAAGTCGGGGTTCGCGTGAAGATTGAAGAACGTAGTTCTTCGTTTGGTGTAAACGTTTTCTTCGTTATTCTTCGTCTTTTCTTTGCTAAAATCTGGTCATGTATTCAAACCTTATGAATGCTTATGTTATGAATTCCTTTATTATGCGTAACTAATTTTCCTTGTTGAGACAATCGATGAAGCAATAGACATGTTTTAATTGTGTTAATCCCATTCATGACTATAATTGTTATTGCATGCTTATTTTCTATTGTGATATCTAATTACCTTTTATGATCCTAATCAACTTGTAATTGTGTTAGTGAATTCGTGAGGAAACCGAGAAGTAAGACACCAATTTAGCACCTCAATAGGAAACATAAATTGCATAGAAAATAGAGATATACTTTTATGATATGTGTGACCACAAAAATGGTTTCTTGTTAATTAATGCACTCAACTAGGTTGAAATTCACATAGAGATATAGTGGGTTTACTTGGTTGGGTAGATTTGAATTTGCTCGAGAGAGGTTTTCAATTAAACTTGTCAAACTGGTTGTGAGCACGTGATGGTGAATTGTCATGAGTGGGATTGCATAATTGGAACGCCTGTTTATTGTGGATTCGTGAGTCTCAACGCCTTTATTTATATATTTTCTAGTCATAAATTTGAGTTCCTTCCTAGATTAAAATAGATAGAACATTTAATTATTAGTTTAAACAACCTCATTATTCTTTGTAAACTCTTAATTTCTTTATTCAATTGGTGTGAAATTGACTCAAGTGAAATAGGGGACAACTTTCCCTGTAGGATCGACATTCGGGACTCATCTAGTCATATATTACTTGAACGATATCGTGCACTTGCGACTTCGCCCATCAGTGAACAAACTTACAGCTGTATGGTTATAGCCCAATTCATTGATAATAAGAGATAAAGATTAAAAGAATGGAGATAAATAAAGATAAGATATTTCAAGACTCTAGTACACGATGAAACTCTAGCTACTGTGTTTCGAATAATCGGATGACGAAGAGAGAGACAATGACGGATAACAATGAATAGAGAAATAAACCCGATACATAAATTCATCAATAAGGGATGACAATTAGAGGAAGAAAGATAAACGAATCAGAAATCTAAAGAAATTAGAACAGAAATGAACTCCAAGTCTCCAACCAATTGTAGGTCGACTCGGATAAGCAAGAGAGACACAGAGTGAGGCAGAGAGGACTGCAGATAGATAAAACCGATACATTAAAAAAATAAATAAATAAAATAAAGGAACAAAATCCCAACTCACCACGTGAGTTACGACTAAAAACACTAAAAACACCAAAATATCCCCTAACTTAAGCAAAATAGGAGGGAAAATTGCGGTTAATTTTCACTGCAGCACCTTTCATTTTATATATACTAGATTTTTTTACTCATGCATTGCACGAATAGAGTTATAGTATATATTTATATTAAAATTGACGTGTAAGTGTAGACATCATGTCATAAATAAAGTACAATATATCAGTTGTATTGCATAAAATTATGAATTGATATGAGAATTACAATTCACCATGGGGTATTTGTAGTAAAATGCTGAGTTCAAACTTCTGGCCTCCTCCAAATACCTTGTGTAAGTTCACACGTCCAACCTATATAAAGTTGTAATAATTAACAGTTAAATAATTAGAGATGACAATTTGACTCATTAATCCATTAAACTCGTAGAGACTTGCCCCTAATAGGATTGACCCGCAGCGCCTAATTGTGGCAAAAAGACGGGTATGGGGTAACATTGTCTACCCGCTGTGGGTCCATGGCGGGTGCATGTTAGGTTGGACCCGCCCCACAGACCCATGACCTACCAAGTATTTTTATTTTTTAATAAATTTAATTCTAAAAATGTTTGGAAATTATTAGAGATGTCAATACGACCGATCGACCCATAAATCTGTGGCAATTTATTTTTATTTTTTTATTATATTATTTTTTTGAAATGATTTTTCTATCGAATTGAAAGAATCATGTTATTATATTAGTTAATATTAGAAACTTTAAAATTCTAAATAAAGGTTTTGTTTTATTTTATATTCATCAATTAATAATGCGTTGCACATAACATTAATTGAAATGATATAATATTCATGAGTCTTTTCATGGGTCATGGTAGCGTCCCATCCCGTCTCATCACCCAACCTGTCTTGACCCGCCCTATGAATTTGTATGTTTGAGGCGGGTTTAGGGTGACTTCAAGACTCGTGGGACGGGTCCAGGGTATGGTAAACCCGCACCATTACCATCCCTATAAATAATCATATTACAGTCAACTATTACAACTATGAGTTTAGCCTCTCACTCGTGTGCTGTATGGGAAGATTGATTTTCAAAAAAGTTCAATAACTATGAATAATAAAAATATTGGACAAAGACGTGATATTAGATTTGCATAACAAAAAGAATAAATATACAATTTTGATTTACTATTTGACACGTAAAATTAATATTTTATTAATACTGCATTAATAGTTACCTACTTTTGTGTTCGATTAATACTTTACTATATTTCATGTTTAAATCATTTAACTTATTTCATATTATTAGTTAAGTCTAATAATGCGTAATAAAAAATTACAAAAACTTGTAATTATATATAAATGCCAAAAAAAATAGAAATGAGCAAACTAAAATAAAAAAAAGGAATATAAAAAACTAATAAACTAATATAAATTATTTAAAATTCATGATGAATATCCAAATAAGAAAAGTTTAAATTTTAAAACTTGAAAATGAGGCTCATAAGTTTTCCAAATTTTTTTCTTTCATTCTAATGTAGGTGTTTCCTTGTTTGTATTATCTAGATTAGTGAGTTAACTTTGCGTTGACAAAACTTATATATTGACAAAACTACACTAATTCTAAATTGTTCTATATTCGGATTACTTTCATTAAGAAGTCCGATCATAAGGATCAATAATGGCAGAGTTTTAATTTCTTTATAAAAAATTGTTTTTTTATTTACAGATCTAGAGTTTTATCCATGGCAAGCAGCAACGTAAAATTTTTGTAAACAATAATTTAAAAAGTTTATCCAATTAGAACAATAGTAAAGAACAGCACTTAAAATGCAAATATAAACTGCTTGATTTTGAGAAAATTTAATTCAACTTTATGATTTTCATGCAATCTACGACGCTAAATAATAATATATATATATATATATAGTAAGGTGGTGGATATTTTTTCCCCACATTTTGGCTGACTTCTTAAGATATTTGGTGTTCTGATGTCACTTGCTATGTATACCATTTATTTATTTATTTATTTATTTTGCTACATAATTTTGAGATAATTGGCTTCATAAGTAATGCTTACCTTATCTGTGATTTTTAACATCAATTTAATTTCAATTTTGACAATTTGATTAAGTTAATGTTTTTTTAATTGGGCATTTTTATTTTAGTGCTGTCACATAATGCAAAACTTTACTCGACTTAATTACATGATGTTTTGTAATTGATAATTTCACTTGGATAGGATTTTTCGTATTGTTTTTCTGGGTACACACTTGGATATAATTTGACGCTTCGCAAGTATTTGTTTTGTTTAAAAAAAACATAGTAATATTTATTATTTGATTTACTGTTGCTTGAATTACCATTTCTTTAATTATGCTGAGAGAGAAGAAAAAATCATCACTATACTTATATGTAAATATATTTAAAATAAAACATATGTATAGCACGTCTCTAAGCCAATAAATTTCAAAAAATCTATATCAGTTAACCTTAATTGTAAATTTCAATTTTTAAGGATTTTTGAAGAACTTTTATATGGTTATTGTAATTCAATAAATCAAATTGCGCCACAAAGACAGGGATCGGTGGTGATCTCTAGTTTGACGGTTAAACTGGACTTAAAAGGTAGAATCGTTGCAGCACAGAAGGATGACACATTTCTGGGAAATATAAGAGCTAAGGCCGGAACGGGAAAGAGGAAGTGGTTTGAAATCTCTACCAACAATGCTCTCATGTTCAATGGCAGCCTTTGCGTGCCCAGGAATAATAAGCCTTGGGATGAGATTTTGGTTGAATCTCATTATGCCCTGTATGCAGCACACCTAGAAGGCACTAAGATGTATAGAAACTTACGTGTAACCTTCTAGTGGAGAAACATGAAGGGAAGTATCACCAAGTTCATTGCCAATTGCCTAGAGTGCCAACTTTTGAAAGCCGAGCATCAGCAACCGTCTGGGTTGTTGAATCTTTTAGAGATCTCAGAGTGGAAATGGAAAAAGATTGCGATGGATTTTGTTGTGGGTCTCCCCAAATCGGCAAGTAAACATGAAGCCATTTGGGTTATTGTAGACCGACTCACAAAATTTGCCCATTTCTTTCTAGTTCGTATGAATCTCAACTTGGATCAGCTTGCTCGGATTTATATTGGTGAGATTGTGTGACCCTATGGAGTGCCGGTATCTACTGTATCGGATAGAGATCCGCCATTTACTTTATGATTCTGGAAGTCATTATAGGCCACGATGGGCACTAAGCTAACTTTCAGCACAGCCTAGTACCCCAGACTGATAGACAGTCTAAAAGGACTATTTATATATTGGAGGACATGCTACAGGCCTGTGTGTTAAATTTGGGTGGTAGCTGGGAAACTCATCTGCTCTTGGTAGAGTTTGCCTACAACAATATTTTTCTGGCAACCATCGGAATGGCCCCATACGAAGCTCTATATGGCCGACGATACTGTTCACCAATTTATTGGGACAAATTCAGCGAGAGAAAGATGTTGAGGTACGGAAAGACCAGACTTATGATGAAGCTCCAAACGCCATTCTTGACAAAAAAGTACATTCTTGCGGAATCGAAAGGTTCCGTTGGTTAAGGTTTAGTGGGGCGGCAGAAGAGGCTACATGGGAAAGGGAAGCAGATATACTAGAGAAGTATCTGGAATGAACAGAATGAGTAAGCTAAATTTCGAGGATGAAATTAACTTAAGTGGAAAAGGGTTGTAGCGACCGCAATTTTCATAAATAAAAATTATTATTTTAAAGAATTTTTAATGTGTCGCTATCACCATAATTCGTTATTTTAATATTGCTCACAATAAAGATTTTAAGAAATTTACATTGCTCGTCTATTTTATTTTAAAGATAACGCGAGTTTATAATTAATCAGATTTCATTTCAAGATACTGTTTGGGTCTAATTGTTTATTGACTTCGGATATTTGCGTACGGTGCCCAAACTCATTCTTGGGATATTCTAATTTTTAATTTGAGTTAATTAATGGTCCAAATTCACAAAACAAAAGCCTAAGGATTGTAACAATAATGTAAAATAAAATCTGAAGTCGTGAGCAGAATTATGACGATTAGAATACATATAAAGTATATCCAAAACCTTTAAAGCAATCTACATGAATCACAATAAGTGGACAACTAAATTAGAGCTAAAGATAGAAGCAAAAATAGACAAAAAAGGGTACTAGATGAAAGGACAGCTTCAAAACTAAGCCCCAAAATTTGAAATTTATGGAGGCTAAAGGTTTAGAAACAAGGCAAACAATATTCCACTAAAGAACAAATCCATAACAAATTTTAAGAATGCACACTGAAAATCCAGAGGACCAACTCCGAACCAAGCAAAAATAATCTAAACATAACCTTAAACAATAACATAACAAGATATTAACAAGTTCAAAAAGCTGTTACACAATGATATTTGCCATGAAACAGCCCTAGAAACATCTTAAAATAGATAACTCCCTTACAAATAAGCAAAATAAGCCTAAGGGATTAAAAACGGGGGAGGAAGATAGTCTAGGAAGCTGGTTCATTCGGTCCATTGGTGGCAAACTTGCAAAAGGCATCCATTAGGCACCTTTGATTCCTAGCAAGATCCTCACGAGCTTTTTTCACCTCATCAAGATCCCTATAAAGTGTTTTATTTTTCAAAAAAAGTTACATTTACAAAACTCGTTTTCTGTGAAGTAGAGTGGCTACTTATTCCCAGACCATTGGATCTTGAAGACAAATTTGGGTTGTTCATCTATAGTATATATAGAAGTGTCTCTTTTACTATTTCAGATAGACAGCATCGCTCTTCTTGTAATTTCCAGATAGGGTTTCTTGTGTACCATTCTTTCTGTAAATCCTCTTCCATATCTTTGTAAGAGTCTCTTGGTGAGTTTAGGCAAGGGATTGGAGAGTATATTGTGAAATCTATCATTGTATATGTAGGTATTTGGTGATCTCTTTTGTCTGGGTTTTGTACTCAAAACTTTGTAACTTGTGTGGTTATAGTGGACTGGAAGCAATTCCACTCCGATGGATCTTCGATAGAGATGTAGGCAGTGGTACCGAACTCTATGCCCTTACGGGGCGAATATAAAAGTGTGTTCATCTTTCTTTCTTTTGTTTCTATGAATTACTAAGAGGGTTTGAATAAAAGTATTCTTGATTCAATTTTAACTACAAGTGGTATTAGAGCAAACTTGGGGGTCGAAAATTGAGGGTTCAAGATTTGTGGGTTAGAATTATGGTTCAAACCGAATAAAAATTTTTTGGTTTCTGTTCTTGACTCTATATTAGGTTCTGACTGTGAAAGGAAAATTAGGGTTTCTCTTTAATCATCCAATTTTGGGTCTCTTAGAAGGAAATATACTAGAAAGGAATGGGGTTTTCTTTGGGATTTCTTGGTCGATTCCAAAGCAAGCAACAAACATGACATCCAAATCCATCTAGATGAAATCATCGCAGATTTTTGAAGCTTGTTGAAGTTTCTCAAGGGTTTTTCATGTCAAAAAGCTCATCTTGATTTCAATCAGTAAATTGACTGGAATTTCGAGGGGATTCAAGGTTGTTCTCTGTTCCAAAAGCTTTACGTTTACTCTCCATTGCCCAGTTAGAGAAGCTTCATTTTTCTTGGAAAAGATTAGATGTTTTTCAGCTATAATTGGAGTTTTCAGTGTTGTTTTTCTTGGCAATTTCTGCTCCAGCAATTTTTAACAGCACAGAGGTTCCTAGTCGCCTCAATCTGCTAGAAATTCTTGGCTGTTTTTTTGGGCGATTTTGATTCTGTAATTCGCTACAGTTTGTTCTTCAAATTTTTTTTCGTATTCCAGCCATTTTCTTGCTTCAATTTGGTCTCCTTGTTCTGCTAATTGGTCATTTTGAAAAAGAATATTATCAAAAGATAAGTGATTTGAAAGAGATTCAGAAAACCCAAGGAAAATCTGCAATTGTTCAAAATGATGTCCAAAATAATGGCAGAGTTTATGATGTCACTTTTAAAAACTCTAAAATTGAAAGAATTTTGGATACGGGCTGTACTTTTCGCATGAGTCCAATGAGGGAATGGTTTTCTGTCCTTATTTTGGTAGATGGTGGTTGTGTGCACTTAGCAAATGATCATGATTGTGAGACTAAAGGCATAGGAACTATGACAATCAGGTTTGATAATTATAAAATCATTACTTTGGAGAAAATCAGTTATGTTCCTGACCTTAGGAAGAATTTAATATCTTTGGGGGAGTGGGATGAACTTGGCTTTGATATAAGGATCAAGAATAGACATTGTCGTGTTATTATTGATGATTCTTTTGAGCTTATCAATGTGCCTAAGGTGAATGGATTATATACTGTTCATGCTTTCATATTGTACATTGTACAATATGAAAGCATTGTCGTGTTATTATTGATGATTCTTTTGAGCTTATCAATGTGCCTAAGGTGAATGGATTATGTAATGTTCATGCTTTCATATTATACATTGTACCTCTGTAACTCAAAGTTTATATAAAACACAAGTATGAGATAATAGACTTGGACACACAAGTGAAAAAGGCTTTCTAACTCTTTTCTGAAAATGGTGTTTTTGGTAAAGATAAGATTGAAAAATTGCCATTTTGCCAAGAGTGTGTTACGGGAAAACAACATAGGCCACTATTCACTAAAGGTATACATAAAACCAAAGACAAAATGGAGTATATACATGCTGAGCGTTGGGGAGCAGCCCCTGTTCAAACAATTTCTGGTTTTAGGTATTACTTGGTTTTGATTGATGACTTTTCTAGAAAAAATTGGGTCATTTTGTTAAAACTCAAATCTGAAACTTTTCAGAATTTCCAGAATTGAGAACTTCTTTGTGAAAATCAAACCAATAAGAAAATTAAGGTTTTGAGAACCGATAATGGGCTAGAATTCTATAATACTCAGTTTGACCAACTTTGAAAAGAAAATGGAATTTTGAGTTATAGAACCGTAAGACATACTCCATAGTAAAATGGCATTGCTGAACATATGAATAGGACTCTACTGAATAAGACAAGATGCATGTTTTTTTGGGCTGGAATGCCTAAAATATTTCAGGGTGAAATCGTTAAAACTGCATCCACTACTACAGAATTTCACAAAAAAATTGGACTTACGCGTCGGTTTTTGGAAGAAGTGACGTGTAAACAAAACGCGGTGGCAAAATTGAAATTAAATTCAACATTAAGTGTTGGTCCTTTTTTAAAAACCGATGCTCTCTTGTCAACTAAACAATAGGCGTCGGTCCCTTAATGGCCCGACACCATAAAAACCCCAAATTGAAACATTCTGCGTCATACCCGCCGTTTTGAACTCCATTCAGCAAATCGAAATGCAACCAACTTTCACTCACAAAAAACCCATTTGAAGAGTAAGTAGAGGCTCGTTTTCAGCGTTGAAGCATTTTACGAAAATTTCTTCCCCACATATCGTCCCCAAATTCCCTATATCTCCACCCAAGGACACCTTCTGGTGAGTGGCGGCTGCGGTCACGACGCGGGAGCTGGCGGGCTCGACTTTTTGGTAATGTCCCTCGATTTTCCATATTCTTAGTATTTTTTTGGGTATTATGATTAATGGCCACTGATTTCTTGGTACTTTAAGGTGAAAATCGGTGGCGGACGGCGGCGGATGGTGCGGCGGACGTCGGCGAAGGCACTGTCTTTTATTCCAGATTTTCATACTTGTTGCAAAGGTAAATAAATTTAGTTTGGATTTAGGATTTTCGATTTAGTTTGGATGTAGTTTGGATTTAGGATTTTGGATTTAGTTTGGATTTAACTAGAAATTATGATTTTAAGGGTTTTTGTGAAATTAGTTTGAGATGTGTATATATGTATACATTGTAATATATAATTATTTGTTAATTTTTTAAATTGTGGAATTTTGTGTTGTATATTGTAATGAGAAAATTGGTTTTATTATGTGAAGAGATATTTATTTTGGATTTTAATATTATGAATTTTAGGGTTTTTGTTAAATTTGGCAAATATGGGTATATATGTGGATACATTGTTAAATATATTTTGATTTTTTTTGTTAATTTGTTAAATTATGATTTTTTTTGTTAAATATATTTTTTGTTATATGTGATTTTTTTTGTTAATTTGTTAAATTATGATTTTTCTTAATTATATTTTTATTTATATGTGATTTTTTTGTTAATTTGTTAAATTATGATTTTTTGTTAAATATATATATTTTTTATATATTGTTATATATGTATATATATTTTTTTGCTAAATATATATATATGTGTAGACATTATTATGGGTATATATGATTTATGTAGATATACAAATATATATATATATATTTATACATTGTGTTGGGCATATACGATTTAGGTAGATATTTATGAAATTTGAGATTGGAGGCTTATGAAAAGATATTTATTCGTAGACTAATATTATTGCTATGAGAATGAATATGAAATTAACAAGTGTTATTGGCCAAATAAATTAAAAAAATCAAATAATGTATCAATGTATTCAATAAGTGAGAAAAAATAACCCGCTAAATAGAAGTATTTCATTTTTGAATATCTTTACATAGGTCAATTGTGAGATATATATGGATCAAAGTTAGATGTATGAGAGACGTACTACACTAGAATATTTGGAAGGGGTTGAAGAGTTTATAAAATTTGCAGAGAATAATAGAAAAAAGAAACGGAAGAATTGATAGTATGTCCTTGCCGTGATTGTAAGAATCTGTAAAAATATCGTAGTTATATGGAAGTAAAGCACCATTTGATTAGGCGTGGTTTTAACGGAGGTTATACGCGGTGGTTTTGGCATGGTGAGGATTTACTTCCTACGGCTAGCACTGGTGTCAATGAGGATGCTCAGGGGGAGAACACGGTAAACAGGAGTGATGAAATTAATCTGGCAAGAGAAGATAATGATGATGTCCAGAACAACCGGATTGATGAAATGATGCGTGATATAGAAGATGATGTCCAGAACAACCGGATTGATGAAGTGAAGCACCAAATGATTGTCTCTTGTACCGACAGGAGTACGAGGACTTGCATGTGTGCCCAAAGTGAGGGGCGTCACGGTATAAGAGAAAGGACAACAACAATAAACGTACTGACAAGAAAGGCCTTCTGGCAAAGGTGTTATGGTACCTGCTAGTAATACCTAGATTCAAACGTTTGTTTGCAAATGCAAATGATGCAAAGAAAATGCGATGGCATGCTGATAGGAGGAAAGAAGATGGAAAACTCAGACACCCAACCGATTCTCCGCAGTGGAGGAATATAAATAGAATGTTTCCTGAATTCGGTGGCGAAGATAGAAATCTTAGGCTTGGACTATGTATAGATGGAATGAACCCGCATGGTAATATGAGTAGTCGACATAGCACTTGGTCGGTTCTTTTAGTGTGTTACAATCTTCCTCCTTGGTTGTGTATGAAGCGAAAGTACATAATGTTGTCATTATTGATTTCAGGGCCTAAACAGCTGGGAAATTATATAGATATGTACCTCGTTCCACTCATTGATGATTTGAAGCTGTTGTGGAATGAAGGCGTGTCGGTGTTCGATTCACATAGCCGATCACATTTCACATTACGGGCAATGATTTTTTGTACCATAAACAACTTTCCAGCATACGGTAACTTTTCAGGTTATACTACCAAAGGAGCTAAGGCATGCTCCGTCTGTGAAGATGCGACGATTGATCTTTGGTTGACTAACTGCAAGAAAAATGTGTTTATGAGTCATCGGATCTTTCTTCCGTCTGACCACCCATATCGGAAGAAGAAAAAAGCTTTCAATGAGAGAACCAAGACTCGAGTCGCCCGTTTGCCGTTAATAGGAAATGAGGTTTATGAGAGGGTTAAAAATGTTAATATTGTATATGGTAAAACTTTGAAATCTCTGCAAAAGAGTATATGGAAGAAGCGATCTATATTTTGGGATCTACCATACTGGCAACACTTGCAAGTTAGACACTGTCTTGATGTAATGCACGTGGAGAAAAATGTGTGCGATAGTCTCATCAGAACGTTATTGAATATTCCTGGAAAGACGAAAGACGGTATCAAAGTTAGAAAAGACATGGTAGAAATAAGGATACAGGAGCAATTGGCACCATAGGAGTCCGGAAAAGTGTACATTTTTGCTCCCTGCATGTTATACTTTGTCTAAACAAGAGAAAACTAGCTTTTGTGAGTGTCTAAATGCTGTTAAGGTTCCATCTGGTTATTCATCAAACATCAGGAGACTTGTAAGTATGAAAGATTTGAAATTAGTTGGAATGAAGTCTCGTGATTGTTATGTCTTAATGCAACAGCTCTTGCCGGTTGCAATATCGGAAGAGCGTGTGTAGGGAAAGAGTGTAGGCAATGGTGTAGATCTCGGCTCTGCTTCTTCTTCAGTACAATTTATTGCAAGGTCGCTGATCCCGAGACGTTGGATGCTGTGTAGACTGATGTTGTTATCACGCTATGCCAGTGTGAAATGTATTTTTCCGCCATCGTTTTTCGACGTTATGGTCCATTTAATCGTTCACTTGGTTAGGGAAATTAAGATATGCAGTCTGGTGTTCTTGAGGTATATGCATCCATTTGAGAGACACATGGGTATCTTGAAAGGATACGCGAGAAGCCGATCTCAACCAGAAGAGAGTATAATTGAAGGTTGTGCTCTTCCGATCTCTATTGAATTTTGTACAAATTACCTAGATGGTGTTGAAGCAGTCGGTATTCCTAAGTCTCAACACGAAGGGAGATTTGGAGGTAAAGGTACAATTGGATTCAGATCAATTGTGCCCAGGGCTGAAATACGAGATAAAGCACACCTCCTTGTCTTGCAGCACCTTATTGTAGTTCACCCATATTTAGACGAGCACACTTCAATGTTAAGGCGTCAAAATCCTTCGAGAGGTGAGATGTGCCTGACTAATAAACATAATTGTACATTTATAACATGGTTCAGAGATAGAGTGCTCCAACAGTTGTCTCACACGCCCACGGTGATTACGGAAACAATAAAATGGTTGGCGTACGGCCCTGGAATGGATGTTTCTTCTTACAAGGGTTATGATATTAATGGATACAAGTTTTACACTAAAAGTCAGGATGATAAGAGCATGATGCAGAACAATGGAGTGACGTTAATAGTACTTTCATCAGAATATTCCAGTGTCAATCATGGGAGGCCAGTTGATGCCACAGTGTCGTATTATGGTGTCATTGAAGAAATTTGGGAGCTAGATTCTGAAGGTGCCTCCTTTTCGATGTAAGTGGGTTGAAAACCATCGGGGTGTTCGGGTTAACAAATTAGGTTTCACTCCGGTAGACTTTGGTCTGCTAGGCTATGTTGATGACCCTGTCACACTTGCATCACAAGCAAAACAAGTCTTCTACGTTATTGATCCTGTTTAACCTAAGTGGTCAGTCATCCTTCAAGGCAAGAGACGTATAGTTGGTGTTGATGATGTGGTCGATGAGGAAGAGTATGATCAATTTGATGAAACCCCTCCATTCTCTGTTGGTATACAACATGTACCTACAGGGGATGATAACATAGACACAAATTACATGCGTTTTGATCATGAGGAAGGCATGTGGGTTGACCACTGTGCATGATGGCATCGTCATGTAAGATCATTTGCATTTTTTAGTATAAATGCCTTGCTATTTCTCTTGTTTATCGCTAGTATCTTGTTGTTTTACTTGTAACTTTGTTCGTTACACTAGTATAACTGTGGTTGTATTTGTGCTTATAT
>CAVNYN010252035.1:0-68360 GCA_963692815.1 Nyctanthes arbor-tristis
TACACGACGCTCTTCCGATCTCACAAGTGCCAAGTACTTCCAACTGAAAGTTAGTTAATGATTTTTAAACTCAGCCAAACATGTTCTACTTGAAAAACAAAGGATTGATCAAACGTCCGCCACGAAATAAAAGCGTGTAGCTGTCAATCGTTATCTAACACGGTACAGGTTCTCCGGTTTCTCACGTTTACTCCATTTCCCCCTTCCCAGCAACTTCTTATTTTCCCCTGCATATATATATATATATATATATATATTGCTAGCCCTCAAGCTTCAGAACTTGTAAGGTCCGACTCATAATCTACTCTTTGCAGATCAAATTTTGATTCTTTTTAACGTTATAGAATGGATAAGGAAAGAGCGTGGCCATTGATCGGCCGGCTGAAGATGGCGGTGAAGAAGATAAAGTTCATACTGAATTTAAACGTGAATAGATGGAAGCTGGTGGCGATGATCGGGCGGACGTCGAGCAAGAAGAGGCTGAGCTTCAATGAGAGGCCCGGGTTGAGAGCATTTATGGAAGACGAATCCGACTCGGGTAGTTGTGATCATCGGGCGGGTGCGGTTTCGGGTTCGAGGGAACTGCAGAGAACAATAAGTTATCCATCAGAAGATGATATTGATAAGAGAGCAGACATGTTCATTGCTAACTTCAAGAAAAAACTTCAGCTTGAAAGGCAGATTTCTTTGGAGTTGAGGTATTACAGAGGGAACAGCTTTAATTCTGCATCTCCATGATGATTAATTCTGGAAATTTTATACCCTGAAAATTAAACCAAGATTCATGGGTTGAAGTACTTGAATTTCTTCAAGATTGATTCATTCATGCCAACCCTTTACAGACAAGAAAATTGTGATGGAGACTTTAGTTTTGGGAAGAGTCTCCCGTCCAAAAATGGTTTTACAAATTTTGAATTTTCATTTTTCTTTTCAAATTGGGATACAAGGTTTTCCATTTTACTTGTTGATCATTCTTTTGATTGTGGATTTGTGTGTATACTTTTGTAATCATGGATTTAATTGGGGTTTGTTTTAATCGCCCTCATTAAGTTTGGTTGTGTCAAATCGTTCTCGTCTTTTTATATTAAAAACATATATAGATATGTATAATGTGTGTTTGCGACCTGTACGAGACATTGCACGAACTTGTTCTAGCAAATGTAGGAGCTCATAAGGATGTGATTTGTATCTATTTCAATTTTGGTCCATTTAGATCAACGTTAAAGATGTTTTTATTACCAACGTTAGGCTAGTTGAGGAAATTATCGTCTTTAATTTAACAATGTATAAGTAATGATAATAATCATTTTTAACTATATATAAGTCTTGATAATCAGTACAATAAACTTATCCTCAAAAAAAAAAAAAGTACAAAAAACTTCAGATTTTTCTTTGTCCAAAATGACATGTTTTTATCCACTCATTATACATTTTTTTGATAAGCCAAAATAACATTGCTAGTGCAATAAAAACCATTGAAATCATATGAAAATACATGATAAAAGTGTGAGATGTATAGCTTACAACTTGAGTTCAAACGCAATTTGCGAAGCACTTGTTAGACCCGGGGGAGGGGGGGGGGAGATTCCCCCACAAAATCAAATAATGTATGGGGGTAGGGGTGGAAAAATCCTTTTTTGGGGGGTGGGGAGGTAAAAGATGGGCCAAAAAACTTTATTCCTTAAAAAATTATATAATAAAATTTTAAAAAATAATATTTTGTAAAAAATTGACTATAAATTGTATTAAAAAATAATGACAAAATAATATGTAAAAATTTTTTCAAAAAATAAACAAAATCTTTTAATGTGTTTTCTCTCCAATTTTTTCCCCTACATATTATTTGGAAATATATTTTTTCCCTCTAGTTTTTTCCTTTGGCTTTTTTCCTTTTAGTATTTTTTTTCAACATTAATCTTGCTCGTAAGGGTGTCTGGGTGGGAAACAAGCTGGCCAACTTAAGTGGCCAGTAACTTGGCCCAAAAAAGGCCCAGGTTGAGAGAACTCAGGCCTGTATTGGATGGGCTCAAAGCTTGGGCCTTACCTTAAAATTGATCAAAACCTAAGCTTCGCTGGCTTATGGGCTCACTAAAGCTTGCACAAGCCAGGCCGTTTATACGCGACCTGTGTTTTAACTAACGCTCACTACCAAAATTAATGAGCCAAGAGAGAAGCTCAAATCAAGCTCCGATTTTCTTGGGCAGCTCGGCGTGGGCTTTTTTTTGCTCGATTTGATCTTTTTTGGTTTAGGGTGAAAAATGCCCGACCCTGACACAAATGGAAATTTTTAAACTCGTGAACTGTCTTGATTGGAATCCTTTATGTTCTAAACACTTGTACAATGATAATAACTCTGTTTTTTTTTTCCTTGTGGGGAAGGGGTTTTCTCTTTTGGGGGTGGGGGGGGGTTGGACGATAAATGTACTATCTTGAGCCCAAATTATTAAAGGCCCATATTTTCACCATTCAATCCTTCTCTACCTCTCTCCCCTCTTTTTTAAATATATTCATTCATCCAAATATATTTTTATATACATGAATGTATAAATATATATTTTTATTTATATTAACATTAGTAAATGTACGTATATATTCAAATTTCTGCTAATTATAGAATTGAGTACAATCTTAACCGCCAACAAGGAAAATGATTTAAAAAAAAAAAGAAATAAATAAATAAAAGAAGAGAATGGGAAAACAATTTGAGTGAAAAAGAGGAATAAAATAAGAAAAATCATTTGCTATCCCCAACCACATATATTCATTAATCATTTCATTCATTTGACGCCGCTGCTACAGCTGGTCTATTTAACACTTACGCACCATCAACAAATGATTGTTGTGTTTGTAAGGGTATCATGTTTTAATAGTTATATATTGTACCCACGTGGCATCATTGTCCAAAACAATAAATTTCTTCCCAAACGAGCTGTGTTATAAGGAGTGTCGAAATCACGCTGTGAACATAGATGCAATGATAATACATGATAAAGTGTGACGCAGTGCAAAATATGAAATGTGTGCGCTTAACTTGGAACTCCATCTTAAATAATAGGCCCCATAACTACAAGCATTCTATTCCAAGCCCAACTATAAAGGCCTATATCTTCAAATTGACTGTATTTTATAGAATTCATATTTTTTTATTCAAATTTCTGTTAAATACTAGTGTTAGAATAGGTGCATCTATGGTGTCGTGTCAATCACCCATTAGGTGTATTAGAGGGCCCATCACCCAATACACTCAATAGGTGATTGTCACACTATCCTTTAGACACCATAACATGGTGTCCTTAGAGTGTGCCGTGTTAGAATGGAACACAATCTCAAGTTTCGACCCTTAAAAAAAAAAGTGAAGTAATCCCGACCTAACCCAACAAGGTACAAAGGATTTAAATGAGCAAAAAAAAGAGATAACAACAAAAATCATTTGCTATTCCAAGTACATATGTTACCATTAATTAATTATTTGAGGCGATTACAGTGACTCCATTAACACTTGAGAAATGATATTTGTACACACAAGGTATACAATTTTTGTACACACCACCCCCTATATTTACTTAAATGTCATTTACCTCATATTCATTGAAATCACAATTTTTGAAGAGTGTGGGTAAATTCAGGTGAAAAAAGTCCAGTATTCCATGGAGTAGTGAACTCGATACTCATGACCAATCAGGAATCTACATGTGGATTCAAAGGGCCTAATTTGTTATTTAATTTGAGCCCTGAATCACACATTCGAGCAATCCCAATTCTAAAGGAGAACAGGACAACAAACGAGCGCACCTTTGTGCTTCTTCTCCACAAAGCACGGAAGTTTAAGGATAACTGTAGGTCGGTGGCTACCTAAAGAAACTTTGATTCGATCTGCCCCATGGCTGAGAGGCATCTACCTCATCCCGATCACAAGGAGAGGTTCACTATGATGGGGATACCTTTTTTTCCCCTTCCGGAAATAATGAAATGCATAAGGGACCATCTTTTTGTTGTAGCATGCTCCTCAGATTTACGGATTCGCAGGGGGCCTCAGGCCCTACTTAGTTGACTGATTGTCGCGCCCCCAATTTTAACAATAGAGGAAGTATTTAAATATATGTCTCGATTCAGAATCGAGGGCGAGACTCTATAATTTCAAAAGTATTGAAATACTTTCGTTGCGCACTCTGATAATTAAATGTATTATGCGTTACCCACAACGAAACCTCGGCCACACACACCGAAGCCTCGATCACATACATGTATCTTCTCCAACTTTGGAACAATCTAGCCATATATCTTTAATTTAATACCTACAGGATTGTAGAAGATGTGATGTGAGTATAGAGTACTCAGTGAATAACAACATGCATTGGCTCATAATGGAAAATAATACAAGGAAGATCAACAGACAACAAAGATACAAATACTTGGGCACATCACTAGTTTAACCTCTACCCGAAAGCCATACGATACAGATGTACAAATGGCCAAGACCACACAGTAAGGCCAAAGCAATACAGATACAATTCAGACACGGGTAGATAGCGCCACTAGCGAGGCCCAAGATCAATAACAATAGTTTATCTAATAACAAATGTGCACACTTAGATATCAAATGTCAAAGCATTACAATAGGAGCATAGGAAGCAATTACGTACTAACGAATGTTGGGAATTAAGGTAAATTCCTCAATTACGCCCACAGGACTGTTGTTCAAGGAATTTAATTGAGACAAGAAAAATAAAAGATGAAGACAAATTTAACGGACTGTTAAAACTTTCCACTATATGATTAAAGTCGCTACAACTATACAGAATTTTCACTCGCCAAAACCGATCCCCAAGTACTACAAGAAAAATATACCAAGCTTTACCACATCTACCAATTTCTACCATTTGCCTAACCCACGAAGAATTAGAGAAATCCCAAGACACTAGGCTACTATTTTTCTTAACAAGACTCTCTGACCCGACCCAAGTGGCACTCCGAATTTTACCACACCTAATTTTCTACCCTTTGAACAAACCACAAAGAGTTACAAGAAAACTCTTCAAGGTGCTAGACTCACTAATTTTTCTCTCAACTCACTTGTACCACTTGTGTATAAAAGAAGAAGAAAACATCTCTATTTATAGGCTTCGTTTCCTTGGAAGACAAGACAATCCTTCTATGATTTGGATTCCTTTTCCTCCTAAAATTCTTCTTCTTTCCCTTTCCTTTTCCTTTTCAACTTTGGATTATTTTTGGCAACAAACCCAACGAATACCAAAGAGAATTAAGGAAGGCACAAGATCTGAAGAGGGAGAGGCGAGGCACATGTTACTCACAAAGAATGCCAAAATTATTTAAACGAGAGGGAGAGAATCAAGACATGCGTTACTCACAAAGAATGTCAAAATCATTTGAACATGCGTATCAAGATAGGGAGAGAGAGCCAAGACATGCGTTACTCACCTTAAAGATTCCTTGAATAACCCCAAGTAGAAACGTGCCCTTAAAGCCTTGATATTTCTCATTTAAAGCTATTTTTCAAGCTATAATCCTTCTATTTATGGGAAGGGACACTTTTCAAAAGATAAATAGGCATTTTGGTGGCTTTTTAGGGTTGGTTTCCATCTCATTATAGAGATGGCCGAATTTGGTGGAAGAGAGGAGAGTTTTGGGGGTGTTGGGAGAGCTTGGAAGGTTTGAGGACTCAATTAGCTTATATATAATAGTTAGGATTAAGTTGTTTTTAATAAATTTTGAGTTCCGCCAATCAAATCGTGACACTTGGCGCAATACGGTGCCGTACACTTGGCATCAAACTGCTCGAGAAGTCCTTGTGCTTTGTCTCATCCTTCAATTAAGCCACTAAACTTCGACTTATGTCAATTAAGTCACTACACTGTAGTTTATGTCATTTAGAAACCAAATTCTTACATTAGCGTCAATTGAGTAACAATCTTTTAATTTTCAAGAAATCTTAAAATAATATTCAAGTAATTCTTTCAAAACAACAGTTTCGTTACTTACCTTAATTTGTAGAAATTTCCGGGATGTTACACTGATAATGACAAAGGCTTGTGAAACTAAGTAGCGCATTTTCCTTTTTGAATAACGCATTCTCATTATCTTTCATAAGTCAAGTAGGCATTCCCTAACCTTACTTAGTAGCGTTGACAAAGAAGAAGAGCCGCTTAAAAGATAGTGAATCTTTTTTTTTTTTTAATTTATATCTTTCTATAATTTAGATATAAAATAATAATTGAAAGATATTCTTATTTTATTTATAGGCCAGCTTGACAAGAAACCCTTCATCTTGATCTGAGGTGCGAAGAGAAAGATCTCTTTTTTATGATTTCCACTTATCGATCCTGGCCCAAAAAAGTGACCAACCAGAGCCCTACTGATTAATGAAAGAAAAGGTTTATGAGCCCTAGCCCTGTAAGCCTACACCTATGTAGAGTAGATTGTTCAACACCCGTGCCACAAACCTATTTTTGACCTATTGGTCCTAGTATCATAGGCGAGCAGGGGCAAAAATATGATAAGTAGATATATAATTTCGACTGTGATCAGACAACCAAAAATCAGAAGGAATGAGTCACAAGGTGAATTCTAAGCCCCAATGACAAAATAAGCTATGGGAGAGGCATTTTCAGAGAGTAGCCTCCCTGCCTTTGTTTTTTCGATTGGAATACAGATGAGATCAAAAAGGACATCATTAATGCGAACAAGGCAATTGCCTCGGTTAGAGCAAAGCCCAAAATGGCATAACCAAATAATTATTTAGCCAATGATGGATTTCACGCCACGGAATGAATCGAAGAACTAAGGACGTTTCCGTCAGGTATAGCAAAGACGGAACTACTGGTCTCGTACATACAAAGATCATGACTCTATACCTTAAGGAAATAAGTCCTACTCTTTACTAGCCACGAGTTCAAGATAAAAAGATAAGGAAAAGAGATAGACTAAAACTCCTATACTTGCTTAGTCCAATCGAAATAGCATATATGACCAGTAAACCTTCTAGCCGATATCCCTTCTATTTAGCTTTTTTTTTTTCTAGTCGAGCCATTCGAGTTGGATTCATTTTCCGGTATGGAGCCATCGTCGATCGAGTATAGCTGCAAAACTTAATCAGCGCTACAGTAAAGAACTAGCTCGCAACTAGCCCGATGATGCCAGGAGTTCTGGAAGATCGAAACTCCTATGGGTATATTTCAGGACTTCCTCCCCTTGATCATATACTGTAGCAAGAGCCGCCGTCTTGTAGCCTGCAGGAGAATAGACGTGTCTATCTCTTTTCCTTATTTTGTTATCTTGAACTCGTAGCTAGCAAAGAGTAGGACTTATTTCCTTAAGGTATATAGTCATGATCTTTGTATGTACGAGACTCGTAGTTCCATCTCTGCTATTCCTGACAACGAAAGGAATAGAGTAAAGAGACTACTGGTCCCGCATCTACTGAGCTAAACCCCTCAATAGCTAGGCGGCATCCAATATAGAGCTAAGGAGTTAAACTCCTATTTTCAATTAAACTCCCATTTTCAATGCTTGTTAAGAGCCTTTAAGAAAAGAGCAATACCTTCCTATTGAAAGTTCCTTAACATCAATTAAAAGGAAGACCTATTCAATGAAGGATCCTCATTGAAAGTTCTCGAGAACAATAGCAGAAAGAGAAAGCAAGATAGAATCCCCTCTTAATAACATCGATGAGGCGTCGGAGATGCAAAGCGAATATGAATCCTTTTCCTAGTATCTGGCATAGGGCTATCTCCGACGCCTAATCAATGTTATTAAAAGGGGATACTATTCTGTTTTCTCTTTCTGCAGCTCTTCTTTAGTACTTTCAATGAACAATCTCAGAACAGATAGGTCTAGTGCTACTAGCCTATCCCAGACTTGAGTCTTCATGATGCTGAGTTGTTCAGTAGCTGTCTTCTTGTAGCATGCAAGAGAATGGAAGAATCCGATGTTTGATATGCTGCAGGTGATCTCGACTATTACTATACGACATTTCGAGATCTCGTCTCCACTATTCCTGACGTAGGAAGGAATAGAGTAAGGAGACTACCACTCCCGCTGTTACTGAGCTAAATCCCCACTGTTACTGAGCTAGAAGAAGAGGATTACCTACCTTTACTGTAAGCCTTTTGGGAAGCCTGCTCCGAGTAAATTTTCTCTTAGGCAAACAATTCTCTACACCGAGGAGGGAATGAATTCAAACTACCACAGACTCAGCCACTGCAGCAGTATCCTCATCAGATACAGATTCAGATACTACTCTTTGTGGCATATGCGTCAATGACTTTTTAACTAACCTTCAGGTGGAATAAGATTAGCAGTTAAAGGTGCCACATCAAAGGCTTCCCTCTAAGGTGGAAATAAGTATGCTTTTGTGGGAAATTGACTGGTATTCAATCAATTAGGTAACTCTTACTTAAACAGTTTTGCTTACTTCCCCATCTCTCTTGATCTCATGAGTTCAAACTGGGGCTAGCGGTCCACGAGAATCTCTTCTCTTATCCTAAGGAATAGATATTCCCCTATGAGCTCCTTAGAGGCTATTTGCTTCCTTTAAACCCATGATAAGATACTTTTAATAGGGAGGTATTGATATACAACTAGAGGATAAATAAAAAAAGAAGCCCTCCTCTAGGAGGCGAGGGCCTCCTGCTGCTCTCTGATTCACCACTAGGATACCCAAAATGGAGCTTTATTTGTTCCTTACCAGCTTTATGAAGTCCTCTTTCGAATAGCTATTTCCCGTATGGAGCCATCACCGATTACAGTGTGGCAGTATACTCTTCTTATAGTTCGTAGAAATGATTGCTTAGGAAAAAACGCTATGTCCCGTTTGCTGTTCCGACTAAGAGCTTTATTTGACGCTTTATCTTTGTTATTAAAAGGAACACTCTCTCTTTAAGTATCCTTCTTCTACTATTCTATAGTACTTTCAACGAATAAACCATAAACAAGTAGGTCAATAGTACTACTCTAGACTTCTGTCCTCCTAATCATGGTCTATTCAAGAGCTTCCTTCTCATTGCCTGTAGGTGAATCTTTTACTATTTTTGAATATAGTACGAAATATTCATATTCTGCTGAACACTAACACCAAGAAAAAATATGATTATTGTCGACGAGAAAAAGCACAAGTAGTTGTCTTGTCTGTCGCATCTGAAAAGAAAAATGTCCACGATAAATGGTTTCATTCATTCATGGACAGGATCTACTTTAACAGAATCTTTTATTTTACATAATTAATGATGATTTTCGATGCACAGCGAGTATACATAGACCCAGTCTCTTTTCGGGTCTCTCTTTCGTGGCATGCTCTTAGAGCAGGGTAATTTTATGCTCCATTTCTTCTTCTTCTGGTACAGGATCATCTGTAACATAGCTTGACTTATTTATATATTATGTTACTCGATTGATTTTGGCTACTGCATGTCTGTCAATGGGCAAGTCTTATGGATTCAGTTCTTACTTATTGCGTGGGAATCTTCCTGATAGCATGCCTTTCTCATTTCAGGGTCAACTGAAAGAGTAGTCTATGATAGTACGCCTCGAGCCAATTCTTTGATTGGATGAGAGTGAATTGTAGCGTGTAAACTCTGGTTTCAAAGCAGCTTCTGGTCCCTCAATCTGAGCAGCATCTCTTTATCGTCCGATGGTCAACTTTGAATCCCTTGCGAGATAAAGTTATCTTACCGCAATTGGTAAATGTTGAAAAATAAAATCAAGAAGATCTTCAGCCTACTTCGAAAGGACGCTTCTTTTGCCTATACTGTGTTACGATCACCTCATATTGATAAAAAGTCTAGAGAACAATTTCAAATGAAAATCAAGAAAGAATTTTTGCTCATAAAAACAGAAAGGCATGAATTGCGCAAGTTCTTTCGGTTAAAATGCCGTGTGACTCGGAGGACATAAGACTTCTTGGTCAGGCCAAAAAGATTTTTGATCAACGCGAGTGAAGTATGCTTAGACGCTTCGTAAAACCGCGCCGATCTACGAGAGGAGATGATAGATAAGTAAGCTTCCTCTTTTGATTCACGGAATGTGATCTGGGACACAATGGGAGTTTGTGTGTCTCGGTAGGAAAGAGATCACCAGAGTATAGCACAAGATCGCCTTTTCTTGCTGCCATGAGGTCGACCTGTGAACAATGTAAACCCAATGGGAACAAAAAACAAGGGTCTTTTTTTTTTGCAATGGTTTGGATTGTGAGGGCCTCAAGCATTGCCGCTTTTGGCAATTCTTTTTTAGGGAGAAGGCGATAACGGGTGGACCGACTTCGACAAGGGATTGCTCCTCGACCCTTCTTCCAAAACAGAAAACCCATCTGTAAATCAAGGGGCCACTAATCCAATCCCTTCCCGGGGGAAGAAGTAAGTCCATCTAATCCAGTCGAGCCCCATCCCTATTCGCCGAATGAATTTATTGGCAGTGATGCCTCGATATTTGATTGGTCAAGAGTACCGGGTACTCAGTACTCCTGAAGTACTGGACTTTTTTTTAAATTCAAAAGTGTGTGTACAAAAGTTGTACACATTGTGTGTATAAATAACACTTCTCTTAACACTTATCCTCGTACATGATCATTTTTACTTTTGTAATCAATAACATAGTATTATTTAAGGTATAATATTTAATAAATGAAATAGTATATATTAGAGAAATAATATTAAATTTTACATTTTCAATACTATTAATTGCACTTTTCTTAATATTTGTAAAAATTAGAAGTAGACCATGTATATGGGATGGAGATAGTAGTGGAGATTTGTGCCATGTACATCGATTTTTTAAGATTTGTAGATGTGATTTGTTTCAATAAATTTAAAATTAAAAGAGAGTTTGGAAATTTCAAAAGTGAATAATAATGGGGATTATATATATACCCGCGATACTCCAACCATCTACAAATACCAGGGAAAACACCACATGAAACGAGAAACACCACGTGAAATGAAAAACACCGGTGACACTCCAACCATATACCGCATCCTATATCCAACGAACTGTCAAATGTTGTCAAACTAAGTATTAAATGGACGTATAATTAAAAAAAGTATAATAAACAAAATAATTAATTTTGCCGCCTAAATAAAATATATTCAAGAACATTATCAGCCGCAACGTTGTTAATTATTTTGCTTATTATACTTTTTTAACTATATCTCCGTTTAGTACTCAGTTTTGAACCCTGTAAGACAACATAATAAAATAAAACTCACTTCTCTTCTTTAATATTATATATATTTAGATTTGAATGCATTAATTTTTTGAAAATACAAAAAATAATAATTAATGCATTAATTTAGATTTTATATAATATAAGTATATATAATATTACAAATAGTAGTTGACAAATGGGAGAATTAACACTGAGTGACGGTAGGGATGAATTCCACCAAAACGTGCAAATGTGAGGATGGAATTGTCAAAAAAATGAAAGGTATGGGTGATTTGCGCAAAAGAGTTGAAAGATCGGGACATTTTGCTCCAATTACCTGAGATTCAATTCTAAAAGGTTAACTTATCAAATAGAAAAAGTAAATACGTCGAATAAAAATTAGTATAATGCTTTACGGATTTTAAAATTACTGTTTTAATTTTGAGTTTTTTTTTTTGACCAATAATTTTGAGTTTTTGGCTAAGGCTAATTTGTATTTTTAAAATAATAGAATAGAATGATGACACCCCACAATTCATATAATCGATTGCGAAACCACATTGTTAGTAGCTGATACGAATTTTCAATATTCAATTTGGTGTCCCATGTTATTTATTTTACAAATAAAAAAAGAGGTTTTCTTGAATTTACACACACGTAATCTTACTCGAATAATTTTTTTCTCCTTCTCATATAGTCTAATCCAATCTCCCACCATACATTTAATGAGATTATCTCACTAGATATACACGTGTTGAAAGATCATTGGACAACCCACCACAGTCGTCAACCCTCAATAATCTCTCAACATATCTACATCTAGTCAGGTAACCCGCTAGACGTGTGGCATAAGATCATCTTTATCTCCCAGAGGTTTGCTCTTTGTAGCTTATTTTCTACCCTTTTTTGGTGAAAAGAGATAGTTATTTGAAATTTGATGTGAAAAAGTGGAGAGAGGGTATAGAGAAATGTGAAAAATTATTATTTATGAAGAATGTGTGATTGATATCGAGTTTGATTCGTTGATAAAATTTACAGTGAAAAAAGTAGTCTTTGATCGTGAGGTAAGCGCAATGAATTGTTTGCCATTAATAATATGGTCGGCTTTTTAATGTTGCTAGAAAATTGTTATATTGACAATTATATTCTGAGTATATATAGTTGAAAAGATTATGAAAGCGACTGTAAACAGAGGTTGGATTTGTACGCGACCATAACAGCCATTAAATAATAATTAACTTGTGTTGTAAATGATGTTCAGGTAAATTGGGTAAAATAGTAGTATGGTTGACTTAGACATTTCAAGAATTGCTCCTCCCTACCCTGGCTCGTCTCAAATATAAACTTTTATGATAGTTCTATACTGAAAGGTCTAATTTACATTATTTTTACTAATTTGTCCCCTTTAGTATTTATTTATAATTATCAATTTTAAATTTTATTTATTAAATATGGGTAAATTTGAAACAGATACTACAAAAATCTGACTTTTCAATACAATTCTTAAACGTATGAATAAACGGACCAAATAATCAAGATGGAGTGTCACATGAAAATCACAAATCAAAATTAGTTTATATACAATTGTCTAACACACCGACTAAAAACATTGAAAATAGATTGACTCATAGTGAGTTGAGTCGAGTCGAGTCGAGGTCAGGTCTAATGAGCGGGTTCGCTCGTGCTCGATCAACATAGTATAAGTCTCTCATTTTTATATTTGGCATATAGGGCTATGGTATGACAGAGGGAGGGGTGATATCAATGTGCTTGGGGTTTGCCAAAGAACCATTTGTATTCAAATCAGGCTCATGTGGACGGTCATCAGGAACGCCCAAATGAAAATTGTCGATCCCCAAACAGGCCTTTCCCTTCCTTATAATCGAGCTGGGGAGATTTGGATAAAAGTCGACCAAATCATGAAAGGTAAAAAGTTAGGAATGATTCATAAAAATAGTTTGATCATGTAAATGTTAGCCTAATAAAAGTGATCATTCTAATAAGTTAGGTTATTTTAATGATCCGGAGGCCACAAGGAGAACAATAAGCAGAGAAGGATGGATGTGTACAGACGATATCGGTTACGTGGACTCTGATGACGAATTATTCATCGTGGACCGGTTGAAAGAACTGATTACATTCAAGGATTTCAAATAGCCCCATCAGAAATCGAAGCATTATTAATTGCACATCTGAGTATCTCTGATGCTGCTGTTATATCGTAAGAAATAAATAAGTACATGTGAGTTTTCTTTTTCCTAGCTAGTCATTTGACTTGTTAACATTGACTTGTTAAACGCAGTATGAGCAACGATGAAGCCGGACAAGTTCTCGCGGCATTCAACCAAGAACTAAACCAACTAACACTAACGATAGATTCAGGGCTCGCCGGCTCAGATTCAAGCCGGCTGCCTTCTCACTCCGGTAAGGCAGTCCAGTGGCCTGCAGTTCTACTGCGGACTGCGCCACTGCAGTGCTGCGGCTACTGCCTCTTTTTCAAACTGCAGCGGCTCCGTGCCTCCAGGCTCCGGCTCTAGTCTCCACCGGCCCACCGGACTACCACCAGTGACTAGTGGCGGTGGTTCATTCCAGTCTCAGACTCTAGTCCAGGGGTGGAACTTTGAATAACTAAAGATTGAACTTTGATTCTTTGAAGGTAATTTCTAAATTCTAACTTGTAAATTCTAATTCTGTTTTTCTAAGGTTTAATAAATAATAGCCAACAAGTTAAGAAATTGAAATTATTACTAAGCTTGTTTCAACTTTCATATAAAGTATAAACTGCAATTTAAGTATTTACTAAGTATTGTTAACAATTTGCAATTTTATTTCTTGAATTTTGGAGGTTGGAGTTGGATATTAAATTGCTAAATTATGAATGTTGAATACTTGGATGTTGGAGTTGGAATTGGATGTTGAATTGTTGATGTAATGATGTTGAATTTTGGATGTTGATGTTGGATGTTGAATTTTAGATGTTGTCATATTGAACTTTGTGGTACTTACTACTTAGTGATTTGATTAGTTAGGTTTTGAAGTTCTTTATTGCTAAATGGTTGAAAGATTTAACTTTAAGCGCTTTTGATTTGAAAGGTTAATTTTCGAATTGATTCTATTGAACTTTGTAGAATTGTGGGTTTTAGTGCTTTGATTGCTTTTTGCTCATTACTTGGTTGTTGTAATTGTTCTATTGAATACTTTGAATTTATAGATTACATTATGGCCACACAACAACAACCTCCTAGCAAGAAAGACAAAACAACATTGCATTCTTTCGGCCAATAAGAAATACACAGAATGAAGAATCAAATGATCTCCAACATGCCCCTCCAACTGAAAATCAACAATCTTTGCCTTTGCTTGGAAATCAACGATCTTCTCCTCCTATTGAAAATGAAAATCAGCAACCTACTTCAAATGAGAATCGGCAACCTGGTCCACATGAAATTCACCAATCTATTCCAGTTTCGGATTCATCTTCTGAATTTGAACGCGATCCAGGAAAAAGAAAGAAGATTTGTGATTGGCCTCTTGAAAAAAGGGATGAAATTAGATTGGCATATTTGAATGCAGGGCCTTACCAACCTAAATTTCATAAGTATAAAGCTCGGGAATATAAAGATAAATCTCGCCACTTTCAGTATAATTGGTTTAAGGAATTTCCTTGGTTAGAGTACTGTCCCACAACTCATAAGGCTTACTGCTTTCCATGCTTTTTATTTGGAGAAAATTTTTCTACAAATGTGACTTCAACTTTAGTGAGTGATGGATTTGATAATTGGAAGAGAGTTCATCAGGACAAGAACTGTGCATTTCTTTGTCATGTTGGTTCATCATCTTCATCACCCCATAATAAATGTGTGACATGTACTCATTCTTTGACAAAGCCATCACAACATATTGATAAAGTGATTACTAGAATTAGCAAAGAGGAAGTTGTGAAAAATCGATTGCGGTTGAAGACAACAATCATGAGTATTTGATGGCTAGCTTTGCAAGGTTGTGCTTTTCGAGGCCACGATGAATCTGAAACTTCTTTTAACAGGGGAAATGTAATTGAACTGATTGATTTTGCTGCAAAAATGAGTAAAGATGTGAGAGATGTTGTACTTAGTAATGCACCAGAGAATGCCAAATACACTTCTCCAGAAATCTAAAAAGAGATTCTTTCAATCATGGCTATTAGAGTGCGTTGGATGATTCGGGAGGAAATTGGAGATGCTAGCTTCTCTCTTCTTGTCGATGAAGCACAAGATGAATCAAACAAAAAACAAATGGCCATTATCTTGAGATTTGTGAACTCTGCAGGTATCTTAATAGAGCGATTCTTTGCCATCAAGAGTGTTTCTGAGACTTATTCAGAAACACTTAAACAATATATTTGTAATGTTCTTTCTCAGTTTGATCTTCAAGTTCATAAATTGAGAGGTCAAGGGTATGATGGTGCTAGTAACATTCGTGGCCAATGGAATGGACTGCAAGCATTGTTTCTTAGAGATTGTCCATATGCATACTATGTCCATTGTTTTGCTCATAGGTTGCAGTTGAAGTTGGTTGCTGCAGCAAAGCAATGTGACCCAATTTGGGACTTTTTTTTTTCTGTATTGGATAATGTCATTAACATTGTCAAGTCTTCTGCTAAGCGCCACACAGAGTTACGAGTAGCCCATAGAATATAAATTGAGATCATGTTGGCAACTGGGGAGCGTGAAGCTGGACGAGGAGCCAATCAGATGACATCTTTACAGCGTTCAGGTGCTACCCATTGGAGTTCTCATTATGAATCTATTCAGATTATGATAGATATATATACTGCGACTAGTAAGGTGCTTGAGGATCTCATGTCCATTACTTCAAATAGCAAGGCTCGAGCAGAAATTCGTGGTGCTTACAATAATATGGAAACATTTGGCTTTGTGTTTGGCTTGCACTTGATGAAGGAGATCATGCGAATCACTGGTTTTCTTTGTCAAGCATTTCAAAAGGAACCTGTAGACATTTTAGCTACAATTGGATTTGTCTCGACTGCAAAAACTCTTCTTCAAGAGTTAAGAGACCAAGGATGGGAGAAATTGCTATAGGAAGTTAAAAATTTTTGCTTAAAATATGAAATCAACATACCTGACCTAAACAACAACCTTGGTCGTGCTAAGAGGCAAGTCACTCTTGAGCATTATTACCACTTTGATATTTTTAATGAGTGTATACATTTCCAGTTGACAGAGTTGGACTCAAGATTTAATGAGAAATATGTTAGGTTGCTTGAGCTTTGTGTGGCTTTGGATCAAAAAATTCTTTTGAGTCATTTAATGCAGATAATATCTACGAGCTTGCAGTGGAATTTTATCCTGATGATTTTGAGCAACATGAGAGGCTTGCTTTGATGAGTGAATTGCAGTATTATCATGCTCATGTAGTTCTTAATCCTCTATTTCAAGTGCCTAACCTTGCAAATTTGTGTGAGAAGCTGGTAGGAACAAGAAGCGCCGAGCATTACAGGATGATAACTAGACTGATTCGCCTTGTATTAATTTTACTTGTTTCTACGGCAACAACTGAGAGAACGTTTTCTGCAATGAAACATGTGAAGACTACAATTCGCAGCAAGATGGATGATGACTTTCTTGCAGATAGTTTGACAATTTTTGTCAAAAGGGAGCTTGTTAACAAAATAGATATAGATTCTCTAATAGATGAATTTGTTAAAGTAAAAAATCGTCATGTTTAACTTACTTTTTAGCCTAATATTAGCTTTTGATTTGTTAAACTTTTTTGTAATGTACCTGACATTGTGTACTATTTTAAAAAAATAGTGTTTATATAAATGAATTTTTGATATTTCGGTCTGGCTAGGGGTAATCCAGCACGCTGGCTATGCCCCTGCTCCCACCACTCCTTTACCCTCTTCCCTTTCAACCCCGCCCCCATTCCATCAATCCCCGATTCTGTACACTCTTCCTTTGGTTCTCTCTCCTCAATCTCGGGAAGGGATTAATTGGGGTCCGCGGGGGGGGGGGGTCAAAGGGGATGGCCACAATGAAGTGCGTAAATGAAATTAAAAAACAGCAAGGTTAGCAATTTCTCTATAAAACCAAAAGGACTTTAAATGTAGAGCTAAAAAGCTGAGTTGGCAAGACAAAATGGCAAACAAGGACCCCATTTCCATTCCACCTAATTTCCTCCATTTTGGCTGCATGTCCCACATCAAACAATTAAACCCCCCATTTCCCCCCATCCCTCTCTCTCTCTCTCCAATATTTACTCACTCTCACCCGACCGCAGTAATTTCACCCGCGACGGCAACCCAGCATGCACCGGAGCTAACCTCTCGCCCCTCCGACGACCTCTCTCTCTCTCTCTCTCTCCAATTGAAACAAAAACAGCCAACCACCAAGAAGTCGTCCATGCGTGAAGGGCTAAACCAGCTCGGTTGCTTCTTCAATTTCTCACCAACAGCCGCCACCTCTTTCACCGGAAATAGGGAAATTGTCTATTTATTTGCCTCTTTCACCGGAGCTCTGCGTTCTCTTGGTGTTGAGGTTGTTTTTGTTTGTGTGAAGAGGGAGAGAGGTCGTCGGAGGGGGCGGGGGGTTAGACGCGGGCTCTGGCGCCAATTGTTTCACCATCGCCGACGAAATCACAGAGTCAGACTGGGGGGGAGGGGGAGTAAATTTCAAAGACATATGGGGAGGGATTCTTTTCTTGAGGGGGGTTAACTTTTTGATGTGAGACCCTCCCAAAAAGGGAGAAATTAGAGAGTTGTGATCTCTTCTCAGATAGGTGGCGACAGGAGGAGTTCACAACTCGGGTCGTTGTTTGCCCTTTTAGCTTGCCAACTCAGCCTTTTGACTCTATATTTGAAGCCCTTTTGGATTCATAGAAAAATTAGCAATGTTACCACTAGCTAGTGATAGGTATTTGTCCCGCTTAGATTGTACTTTGTTATAAGGCATCTTCTCACTCGAGTCATTGCCATTTTCTTGCAAAGCTTCAACCTTGTTGTTTAAATACCTCACATTAATTGACCATTGAAACATCGGCCCTCCTATCACCTCCCGGCGTACTAGCAGCAAGATGTAGAGGTGGGAATGAGCCATCAGCTCAGCCACAAAAAACCAGAGCCCATATTGGATGGGCTAAAACTCAGGCCGAGCCTAAAATTAAGGAAAGCCTCTAGCCTGGCCAACCTGACAGGCTTATCGAGCCCTCATGGGTTGGCCCGTAAAAGAAAAGAAAAAATGACAAAAAAAAGGCATGTTATATATGCGATTGAAGCAGGCTGCAGCCAGCTTCTTTAATTTTTATCTTATTTATTTATAATCTTTTCTAGAAAAAGGGAAAATAAGGTTCATGAGTTGAGCCCAACAAAAAAAGTTCAAGTTAAAAGCTTGGGATGAGTCAATTTTTATAGGACATGTTGAGTTGAAGAGGAGCTAGAATTTTAAGCTCGCAAATCGGCTAAACTCAGCTTATCTCGTTTATATATGTCCGCTAATGCATCACCATATGTAACATGTCAGGGAAATCTCACAAAATATATAGATAGAATTGAATCAATTTGTAATGAAAATCAAACACACATAAGAATGACTATCATCATAAAATTGAACTATTGACTAACTGAGCTATTCCAAGTTCCAACGTCCTGTGTTATAATCTAGTACTATGCTTTGTACAAAATCAGACATCACTCACCAATGTTAGAACATTTCATGTCATGCCAATACTCGAAGGAGCACGTTAATTGAAAATATACCAAAAAAAAAAAAAGAAGAGAGAGAGAGAGAGAGAGAGAGAGTTCCTACTCACATGACTCCTATTTCAGTAATTGTCTCTATATGTTCATGGCAGCTTAATCATTCAAACCAAAATTTTCTTGGATAATTTCTTGTCCGCCTGATAGGGTTGTTTCTGTAGGGTATTAAAAGTACAAAGAAAGACATTCAGTATGGGCTAGAGTTCACATATATGCGAATGACACAAAAAATAAGCGTCAAGTCGCGCAATTATAGCCGACAGACAAGATTATGATATCTCAGTTAATTACTATGCATGTAACTTAAATTAATGAATGATGTCTTAATTATGCTAATGCTGTAAATAATAATGTAATAAGCCCATTCTCTTGTGTGTAATTAGTATATTATATTAAGTGCCTCTTCTGCAGCATGTTATGGATTTATTAGCCTGTTCTCCACGCTTCTCTGTTACCATGCCATGTGCTTCCTCATTTATTTACACTTCTAATTGCTTTATTTTAACTATATGTCACTTAGACGTGTCGACCCATTCGGCGTAGCCCGACACTATGAAGTTAATTAGTTTTTCGTGTTAGGCTATATATTATATGTTTATTATTGTCTAGCAATAATGTCAAGCCTATCGTCCAAAATTTGACTAGAATATTTTTAGTCTTCAAAATCGCCGGCACTTGCGTATAAAATTTTTGATTGATTAGACATGTAAATGTTATTTTTATCATTACAAGTTCAGAGTACAATACTCACTATATATTCGAAAAATTGAAATTCTTTTTTCAAGATTCTATGGTGTATTCAAGATTAATCAATGCAGCCAAGGTTGGGGATTTTTGTTGGGGGATAAAATTGAATAATGATTGGATCAAGATTGGATACAAACAAAGGAACAGTGTTTGGAAGTGGCATGGACCAAGGTCAAATAATTATGAGATCAGATGAGATTAACAGGGGAGCAACCTAGGATATTACTGCATGCCACAATATCGTCATGTCGATTATCATGCACTTAAATCTACGTACATGCACGATATGCATAAACAAATTATTGTCTTTTTATATGGCTTAAATCTTAATAGTATAGCTAATAATATCAACATATGTTAAAAGTTACCTTAGCTTGGATGCGTGATGCATAACAACAATTACAAGTATAGTCGAGAGTAGTACAATTCATAGTCGAGATGTGAAGATGGGGTAAACATTTTCTACAAGAAGCGAGAGTAGTAAAGTGCTGCTTGGAGAAAAATGAAAAGAGAGTATATATATAATAAAATGATAATTGGACCGACGAATTCTTTTAAAAATTCTTTGTCAATTGTGAATTCAAATCCTCTCACCCGCAACTTGCATTGACCTCGAAATAGCTTCTGAATGTTAATTGCTTCTTCTTTTCCCCCTTTGCCATATTTAATGCTCTTTATTTGTCAAATTTATAATTTTACCTACAACTGATTTGACATTTGTTCAATTATAATCACATATTTCACACATTTTTACATTTTCAATACACATTTTATATCTCTCCTCTTTATAAATTCCGAAAGAAAGAGTAAATAAAGAGCTTCAAACAAGCTCTTAGACTTGCCCCTTTTGCAAGCTTATAGCTTCATATCGCTTGCTAACCGGATTGTCATGACCTCTACTCGCAATGTATTAAAGGTAAAATTAAAATAATTTCTCGTTGGCTACTTTTATTTAATTTAATTTAATGGTGAAATATAAACATCTGAGCAAAGTGCAACACCACTATATATATATATATATATATATTTTTTTTTAATGGGTAGGGAAAATGAACCGACAAGCTCCAGTGCTGCCATTTATATAGGCGACATCCCTTTGATTCCCACTGATTAAATCCCCCCCCCCCCCCGGGGGTCGCCTCGCTCGCTCCATGCCGCCAAATTATGCACAGTTTCACTTTGCATTTGTAATCCATCTTATTAGAGATGTGTAAAAAGACCGAACCCGATATGTGCGAATTGGGACCGGATTGAAACTGCCGGTCCTGGTGTGGGCTTTTACTTTAAAAAATCGAGCTCGATCTTGGAACCTGAAACTCAAACAGTTATGGTCCATTCTTGGGCTTTGACATAAAACCCAAAAAGCTTGAAAAATGACTCAATATTTTACAGTTTGCTCTATCTTTTAATATCTGTTTTGACACATGCTAGAAAAAGGTGAAAGAGTTAAGTATGAGACATTCATGAAAAGATCGGAAGAGCACACGTCTATAATCCAAAAAGAATTATGTGCTTATTTTTATAGATCAAGTAATACATCTTTATATTTTATAAAAATAGAGAAAAAAAATAGTTACTTAAATAGTTGTAGTACAATTGTTGTATAATGAGTTGATTAGGTTTGTATTTGCTCTTATATGACATAGATTTAAACTTAAATCTATATACATCTAAATCAAGAGTAGTCAAAACAAGTTTTTCCGCCCAAATCGTTGACGTCATGCTGATGTCATATATAATTTTCTATTTTTTTGTTCTTTTCTATTTTCAAATGGTTAATTTGCACAATTTAACCCTGACATTTCATTTTATTGTCCAATTTAATCATAACCTTTCAAACTTAACAATTTCAACCTCAAATCTCATATTTTTTAAGTGATCTAACATTTTTTTACTTAAAAAGACAATAATACTATCTAATTGTCATTAACTTAAAATATATTATCTATATATATCTCAATCAAGAGTAGTCAAAACAAGTTTTTTCCACCTAAATCACTGACGTCATGCTGATGTCATATTTAATTTTCTATCTTTTTATTCTTTTATATTTTCAAATGGCTAATTTACACAATTTAACCCTGACATTTCATGCTATTGTCCAATTTAGTCATAACCTTTCAAACTTAACAATTTCAACCTCAAATCTCATATTTTTTTAAGTGATCTAACATTTTTTACTTAAAAAGACAATAATAGCGTCTAATTGTCATTAACTTAAAATCTATATTATATTATTCTAAATCAAATATAGTTTCTACCTTGTTTCCCGCCTTTGACTGACGCTGTAAACTAACTGATGACGTCATGTTTTGCATATTTCCCCATATTTTTCCCTACCATGGTATTTAAAATTCCATTTCTCATTTCCCAAAGAAACTCATAAAGATTGAGTTTTGCTCTATCTATATATATATATATATATATATATATAAATTAAAAGAAGTTTCACTCGGTTTTCCCGCCTAAACTGCTTATGTCACTAATGACATCATTTTCTTTTTTTTTTTTTGTTTTTTGTTTTTAATTTTTTCCTTTGCCAACACGCTTTTATCTTTCTCTTCCTTCTATTTTTCAATTATCTCCAATATCCATCTTAGCATTTATTCAATATATATTTATATTAAACTCTCCCAATTTAATAAATTGTGTTTTCTTTCGTCTCCAACACCAAGTCGTCCAGGTACAAATCCGACCAAATAACATTTTAAACGTCTCATTTTCCTTGACTATCAGGTAGTTAATTACGGTCTAGATCGGACTCCTCCCTTCCATTCCTCCTTTGAATCGTTGATTTACATCTCCTATATTAATTTTTTTAAATTTCTTTTTGAGTCGGTACATAAAAAAATGTTGGGTGGTTATATTGACACAACATATTTTATTAAGCACACCACATTTTAGTTATACTCATCATCCGTTATTTCTTTAATTCTTTACACTTCAATCATTAACTTATTTTTGTCATATTTTTATTTTTAACATCTCATTTTCATGAAATTTTATATTAAATGATATCTTGATTCTAAAAATTTCATTATGGAACTTCTTAACATTTTTAAATAAACAATAATATAATATCTAATATACACAACTGGGTATTTTTATATGATTTTAAGGTATACAAATAAAATTTTTTTAAATGTATTTGATCATTAAGTACATAAAGAAGATAAATAAAATAAAAATTTCAGAAAAAAATGTAGCAGAAACTTTTAGAGGCATCAATACTATAAGAAATAAAGACTGGGGTCTTTCATATTAATAAAAATGTGGTGTGATTAGTAAAATGAGTGGTGTATATAAATGGTTAAAAATTACGGATATGTGGCATTAAATATTGAAATTTCATCTGTCACTTTTTTGGGGGCATATTTATGCTGAATTCTATATATATGCATAAATTCAAAAGCTATTTGTTCATAAACTAATCTTTTTCTGTGAATGCAATATTTTACTAATAATATTATTACATAGAAATTAATATTAACAATTATTAATTAATTAACAGTATTAAATATTAATTACATCAACATTTTTTCACTAATGGCATCCAAGATGTACATGTTGAGAACTGCCAATAAATTTGTACATATTCCCTCCATCTTGATTATTTGATCCCGTTTGCTTTTTCACAAATATTAAGAAATGTGTATTAAAAATGCATATTTTGTGATTCGTCTTCCTAATTTGTCCCTATTTAATGAGTAAAATTTAAAATTAATAGTGATAATTAAAGTATTAAATATGGTTATAGTTGTAAAGCAATACAAATTAACCATTTTAATATAGAAAGGGACTATATATTTGGTAATCTCAAAAAGAAAAATAGGACCAAATAATTGGGATGAAAAGAGCAATTAATTGAACTTTCTTTTTTTCAAGTATTTAATTTACTTTAGTAATGTTTCTCTATTAAATGACATAATCCTACTCATATTGTGACCAAATTCTGTTTTGACACAAGATCATTCTATCATGAGAAATTATGAATTTATTGTTCGTGGAATCGAATTTTACTCCCACATTACTATACTTTGATGTCTTAATATCTATTATTTCTTTTATAGATTCTTAGCTGAATTTGCCGTTGCGACTCTATTGAATATTGAAGATAGACATCTTCCACTGAGACATGTGTACAAGGAGAAAGAAGATTGCATATGAAACGTTAACTATCATGTGACTTGTGGAATGAATATAAATTATCTTTTCAATGTAAGTATATTAGATTTGTACTACTATTAATGTTATTTCCTCAATTGGTACATACTTTGTGTTTTTACACTTTTAGAATATGTTCAACTATTCTAAAAGAAAAATTCTATTTAGACAAAGGAGGATACAAAAAGTGTGACAAATAGGCCATGTGTCTTGTGTTATTACCTTTGATGTAAAGGTGATGTGATGTACTGAAAAATAAGATTATGTCATGTGTCAATTTTGTTTAATGTTTTGTAAATATTTTTATTCAAATAGCACAACTCATTGTAAATTCATTAAAAAACTTTCACATAATTAAATTTCAAACTTTTTTCTACCCGTGCATCGCACGGGTGGTATACTAGTATATCTAAATCAAGAATAGTCTAAACAAGTTTTCCCACCTAAATCGCTAATGTCATATTTTATTTTTTAATTATTCTATTCTTTTCTATTTTAAAACGACTAATTTGTATAATTTAACCTTGACATTTCTTTCTATTGTGCAATTTAATCCTAACATTTTAAACTTGATAATTTCAACATCACATTTCACATTTTTTACGTGATCTAATATTTTTACTTAAAAAGACAATAATACCCTCTAATTCTCATTAACTTAAAATATATATTATATTATATTATATTATATCAATCTAAATCAAGTGTAGTTTCTACCTTATTTTTCGCATTTGACTGGCACTGTAAGCTAACTGATGACGTCATGTTTTGCCTATTTTCTCATGTTTTCCCCTACCATAGAATTTAAAATTCCATTTCCCAAAAAAAACTCAAGAAGATTAAAATTTTTTTCTATGAGTTTGATATTTTCCCATGCACAAATGTTTCTCATTCATTTTTCAAATTCCTATTACCATATTTTTTAACGTTATTCATCTTTTATATTGTCAACTAATATATAAATGTTTTAGATCGGAAGAGCACACGTCTCGTATTGTTTTATTTTTTAACATTATTCTTTCTGTGCATCGCACGAGTGCTATACTAGTAAAATGAAATGGTTGAGTAATCAATGTGATAATAATTAGATAGAGAAAAAAGATAAATTAATATTGAAGAGTAATAACAGTTTAGAATATTGATTAGATCGGAACTAATTAAAAGATATAATAAAAAAGACTCTCATGTACTTCTGGGATTTTTTTCGTTTTTATATTTGAAAATAAATATTGATTTGTCATGCACATTTTAAGTTTGTTTCTTTCTCATATTTAGACATTTGGAAAATTAGAATTCCGAAATAAACCCAAAAAGACCAGAATAATTTCCCGAACCTGGACCGAGACTGAAACCGAACGGGCATGCCGTTTACAAGCCCGACACTGGACCCAACCAAAAATAATCGGTCCGGTCTTGGGCCTTTCAAAACCCGAGCCGGAAACCCGAATGCACACCCCTACATCTTATATAGTAAAAATGATGTAAAACTATATGTATGGCACTATATGGTTCTATATGATTATGTGTCATGTATCGATAACAACTATGTGACATGCATCGATACACGCCACATAGTCTTATGGTGTTAGATCAGAATTGTCTTGTATAGACACATAGTTCACTTTTATTTTTTATGCTAATTAAAAAATTTAACTAATACTTCGACCAAAAAAAAAAAACAAAAACCAATGTTGTAAAAAATGTAAAATTTTCAAATATATTTATTTTGATATCAGAAATTTTATTTTTCCTACCCGCAGGCATGTTGTTATGTCTGCTTGCATGTGTGGCAAATATTGTAATCTAAATGTGTGTCACGTATTACATGCATGCATAATAACATATTTGCGTTGGCAAAATAAAATTTCTGATTTTGATATATCTCATTTAATTATGATTTCAGTTAGTGGTTCTTTTTTTTTCTTTTTTTTTAACAGAAACACAAGCGCACGCATGGAATAGAGGCACCACACGCCGTTGTTAGACGCGGAATGATATATATGTCACACACTCGTACGTTGTACAAGCGTTGTGGAATCCAAGACTAGATAATGGAACACTACAAGCGCATCACCACATTATCCACACGACAAATGCAAAATAAATAATTAAGGGTAATTCTGAAACCAAGAAATTAATAACATTTTCATAACAAAAATTACTATCTCTTTGAGAAGAATGGAGTATTGCTTTATATTTTCACCATAATAATAGGTTATATTATACTTCCTCCATCCCCAGAGATACATCTATACTTAATTTCACAAATTTCAAAAAATGCTATTTAATATTATTTGAAAAAATAAATTTAAGAGTATTTTCTTAATATAAATTTTAATTTACTAATTATTTTACTTTAATGATTTTATTATATTAATTAATTTAGTCACCGAATTGAACATTTGGCAACCTCCAATTGGTTGCATGCATTTTCAACTTGAAAAAAATGTACGGAGAATAAGGTAAAACAGGGGCCAAATTTGGCCCCTCATTTACCCAATTCCCATTCAAAATGATTTTATTCCCCCTTCCCCCAACACTATTTGCATTTGTAGGTTTGAAATTTTCTCACCCTACATTGGAAGTGCTTTAAGTGGGAAATTCTTATCCCATCCCACTCGGGATGAGTTTTCTCGAGGATCGAGATGGCTGGTTGAAAATTGACATTCTTATTTTTATTTGGAATGATGAAGTGTTAAATTTAACATTTAATTTCAATCCAATATTTTATAAATTTTATAAGACTTTTAAAAAAAATTTCCCCACTCATTTTATCGACAATATATCAAAAAATAAAAAACCCCTATATAATTCAAGACAAAGTTCGTTAGCTCTTTCTCTCTCTCCCTTACCCACTGTGTATATTTTTAGGAGTTGAAGTGGGGTGGGATTTTCTATATATATCACCTACACACTCCAAAAACCCATCTTCACCACAACATTTTTTCAACTCAATCCAGAGATTCTTTTTCTTGCTTTTTTACATTTCCACTCATTAGCCATGAATTGTGAACCTAGTACTCGCCTAAGTTTGAGTTTGTCGACAAATGATCATCGCAAACAAGACCTCGTACTCCGGGAAGCTTATTCTCCGGGTTCTTCCTCATCTTCAACGTTTAGTCCGCCCGAGCCAGTACGAGTCTTTTCGTGTAACTACTGCAGAAGAAAGTTTTACAGTTCACAAGCCCTTGGAGGCCACCAAAATGCTCATAAACTCGAGAGAACTTTAGCCAAAAGAAGCAGAGAATTAGCCTCGGATTTTATCACTTTGAGCCGACAGAATGGGGCTGGATCTACCATACCGGACAGCACACAACGGCGGATCCCAGGGCTCGATCAGATGGGTACGTATAATAGTAACATAGACAATGGAAAAATTGCTGCAAATTATGGCATTGAATGTGAAACTGGGAGTGTCCGTGAAGAGATTAGTCCCCTTGATTTATCTCTAAGGCTTTGATTCATATCTCAAGAGTTTGCTTGAAATATAATATATATTGAGAAGACTTCAATTATATATGTTCATTTAGATGTGTAAAAGTAAAACAAACATTGATTCGAAATCCGAACCCTTATTTGGTAATTCATCGAATCGCAAAGGCAAACTTGGACGCCAAATCTTCAAGCATCGATAGTTTGGACTCGAATGCTCAAATTTGTAACTAGTGATTAAGATGATCCGTAAAACACAACTCTCAGTAGCTAGTTCAGCTTTTGAAACTCCGAAGTCCAGACAATGTTGTGAAGTCATTATGTCTACTAAGGTTAGCTCCTAAATTCTTATAAATCTATCTTTTTACCCTATGTCTAACGAATATATGACATTTATACTCACGTTCCAAACATTATTACTGTAAGAACGTCTTTGTATTGCTGTTACGTGATTATTAATTAATGTATACATTACATGATTTGATTTGATGTTTCAGAAGCACTAATTACGGAATTTTACACGCAATGGCCATCAATAATTGATGCTAATGTGAAACATCCAAGTCTGGTACAGTGTAATTGTTTGATTTTTGAGTTTCATGGACTTGTTCTTGTTTAGACTTTGGTTGCCCGATTGGATAACATTAACATGAAAATTGACATTCGGTCACAATCATATTCACATGTACTTGGACACTATAGTGACATAAAAATAGGTCTGTCGGAAAATATGTGACGTGCCAAAGCAACACTGAGAAAGAAGTTACGTAAGGGACTTGATCGTAGGCTGCAGCCCAAGTTAATCACCTAAAAAACTCTAATCTTGCATTTGGGTCTAAAACAAACTACTATCGAGAGCCCTTATCTTTTTTTCTTGGTCAGGAATCAAATGACAGTGTCACGCCGACAAGAAGTAATTGAACAAGAGATTATAACTGGTTACTATGTTTGCAGATGACGAAATAATCAATTATTTAATAAATAAAAGACCCCTAACATTTAATTGTTACAGAAAATTTTCTCAATTTTTCATTTCGATAGTAGTTACATCTAACCTATCCCGTCAAATTTGCCACATTCGATGAGTTGATGTTATATTATTATTATTATTATTATTTTAATAATTAAATCAATTAAGATGTCCTTAGGTTTAAATAGAACTTAAACAAACCCGTCCAATAAGAAAGAGGGGGTGGGGGGGGGGGGGGTTTCCGCCCGAAATTGTTGGCATGGACAACGCCAAATTGACTGCCGTCCATGGCCATGTTTTGTTTGAGGGTGCCAATTTCTCCTCTCCCAGCAGCTGCCAGCAATCTGCTCGCTTGGACGATAGCACATGGGGGGTTTGGAAATCCCCACATTCGACATTTTTTTCTTTCTTTTTTTTCCCCATCAACATAAAATAAAATAATTTAACTTCTACTTCAAATAAATAAATAAATTATTTATTTGAAATATGTGTTATCATCTGTAATGTCAGCTGGCATTTCTCCAATTGCCTCCAAACAATTTTTTTTTGTTAAGATTGCCTTCATCTTCATTTTCCATAATGAGAAATTATTCACGTTGAACTTCTCTGTTTCAAACTTTATCGCCATGGTTTTTGTTGCGTCTTTTCTACTAACTAAACCTTACTATAGCACATAATAAATGATGAACCTGTGGCTTACTAGTGACACAATGCTCACGAAACCTTTTTGAGCCTCGGAAGAACCTTTTGAACAGAGAGAATCTTCAAACCCTTTTCTGACACATGTACCAAGCTTGCGGTGACCAAGCTTGCGGGGCCCAAACATCATTGATTGTTTCACTGAATTACTCGATGCAAGATTTGCTTCTCCTTCTTGTACTGTCTCTCCTTTAAGCATCTACAATCTAAAAGCAATCTTTTCAGCTTTCATTACCCCAAGCACACCTTTATTACTTTCATGATACCTTTCTCCCACTCGGTCTTACATCCAAGATCATCTGAGTATCCCAGAGATATAAGATTTTTCTTGAGACCTTTCACGTGACGTACCTCTTGGATAGTACGAACTATACCATCATACATTTTTAGCTTGATGGTGCCAATCGCAACAACCTCCAAACCATAATCATCACCCTGGAATAGTGATACTTCTGAAACTGGCTTATATTGATGAAACCATTCTCTCTGAGATGTCATGTGCCATGTGGCTCTTGAGTCCATAAGGTAGACATCAGTAAAGAGAGATCTGCCTTCTGTAGTTTCTTTGCTATATAGGACTTCACCCCCTTCTGAGGTACTTGTAAAGTTACCTTGAGGACTTTTTGTATTATTCTCCACGTTTTTCTTGTTACTCTTAACATTCTTTCTTTGAAGTGCCCTATCTTGCCATATTTGTGACATCTCTTCACTACTACGGAAAATCCAATTAGGCGTCGGTTGTAATCAACGATACGCATCGGTTTCTACGTGGACGCATATGTAGCAGACGTATATACTAAGACCATAGGCGTCGGTTGTTTGTCGACGCCCAAACTCAATAATAGGCGTCGGTTATTAACTTAAAACCGACGCCTAAAAGGATTGTCAAATTAAATAATTAGACTATAGGAGTCGGTTGTAGAGTAACAACCGACGCCTATTATTAACTTTAGGAGTCGGTTGTATAGTAACAACCGACTCCTATTCTTTTTTTCTTTTTTTTTTTTGTTGTTGAATCTCAGCGAGAATAATAATCACACTTATTCTTCTAAATAAGGTATTCTAATATTTTTATCCGTGCAATAAATAGGATGTGGGAGAAAAATAGAAAATGCTCTACAAGCTTCAACTTAAAAAAAGAAATAATGGCTTTAAAGAAAATATATTTCACATCTAAATAACACACTTCTAAACTTTTCATTTCTAAGTCATCTTCAAAGAAAACTAAACTTAAATCTAATGACAAAACATTCCACAATAAATCACACACTTCTAGCTTGTTTCTCGAACTTGAACTTCTCATGGTTGTTCTAGATGAACAAATCAGCCACCAATTGTTTTCATTGTTGGGATTCTCCTTATCGCCTGCACCTTTCTCTTCACCGTCGAGTAGAATGAAAACTTTAAGTAGGGCTTTCATTTTCATAGAGCTAAAGGATGAATAAGAAGTAGTAGGTTCCATGGAGAAAACATGAAGAGGCTTGAGGTTTTGAGAGATTAAGAGTCAGTCATATATGTTTATGCGTCTTGTAAAAGAGGAGATTTTATAGAAAAATGTACCACTATAGACGACGGTTTTTATGGAGGAACCGACGCCCATTCCCAAAAAAAATATTAAAAAATTTTGAAAAAAAATTTAAAAAAAAATTGAATTTTCACTTTAGGCTTCGGTTCCTATGGAGGAACCAACTCTTAAAGTTTGAAATTCAAATTTCACGAAATTTGAAAATTCATGAAATTTGAATTTCAAACTTTAGGAGTCGGTTCCTCCATAGGAACCGACGCCTAAAGTGAAAATTCAATTTTTCTTAATTTTTTTTTCAAAAAATCATTGAATTTCAAACTTTAGGCGTTGGTTCCTCTATAGAAACCGACGCCTATAGTGAAAATTTAATTTTTTTAATATATTTTTTCAAAATTATGAATTTCAAACTATAGGCATCGGTTCCTATGAAGGAACCGAAGCCTATTGTATGACTATAGATGTCGGTTCCTTGAGGAACGTAGTCTATTGTTTAGCGGGTACTATAGACGTCGGTTTTCTTGAGGAACCAATGCCTATTGTTTAGCCGAAATTTTCAAAATTGCCACCGCGTGTTTTTTGTGCGTCGTTTTTCCCAATAACCGACGCGTATGTTCCATTTTTTGTCCAATTCTGTAGTAGTGCTTCTTACTTATTGATTCCGATCTACCATGACTTTGGCTCCCACTAAAACCACATTCCATTGATCTACCTCTCATCATCAATGGGGCCTCCACTTATTGCAAGTTTGTCAACCTATCATCCTTATTTTTCCGCCCACTTTCTTCTTCTAAAATATCAACTACAACATCCTTAAAGACTAAATAGTCTGAGAGAATATTATTGGTTAGGTTGATAATGAGTTGATCATATGAATCTGGTAGGCTTTGAAGTAGAAGTTCTGCATGCTCATTTACATCTATTTTGTAACCCAACTTTGAGAGGTTAGAAAATAGTGTATTCATTGTGTTACAGAAGAGGATTCCGCCATCCTAAGAGTGTAGAGTCATCTCTTTAAGAAGATTTTTTTGTGTATTGACTTGGCCTCATATAACTTTGTTAAGGTCTCTCAAATCTCTTTTGTAATTTGTTTATCTTCTACACTTGACAAAACTTCATTAGAAAAGGCCTAGATGTAGATTTGCCATAGCAAGTGGAAAGATGAATAGAAAAAATTGGAATATACATTTAGGAGGAACCTCTCTTTTTTCTCTCTAAAACTCTTCCTCTCTCTCTCTTCTCTAGGAGTAGGTTGATTTCTCTTGCAATAGGAGAGTAATTGTTCATGGTTTTCTCCTTTTGTTGAGAGAAGGTTTTGTAATCCTTTTACAAGTATTGAAATTCTATCTACAACTCCCCGTTTATTGTTCATTTATTTTCCTAGTCTTCTCATTTCAACTTCAGCTGAGAAAGTTTGTATGCTAGTTCTATAACTTCTTCCATAAAATGTAGCATCGGAAACTAAATCGATCTTGTCAATCTAAAGTATAATTTTTATTAGGCTAATTAGCAGAAAAAATTCAAGTAGTCCAGGCTGGCCAATGAAGAACCTATTTATGGGTTTTTGGACTCTATTTTTTTGACTCGTAAACCCATGTATGGGTTGTTAATTGGTCTAGATTACCCTATTTAGGGTGGATATTTTCTCAATTGACACTGACTAATCTTGCGTTTTCATATTATTATATAATTTAACTTCAACCTTTGAAACTTAACAATTCAAACCCCAAAAGTAGACTAGATTTAAAGGTGTCATTGTTTTTTTAAGTAAAAAAAAGTTAGATTGCTCCAAAATATGAGATTTGAAGTTGAAATTTGCAAGTCACCATAAAATAAAAGGTTAAAATTAGATTGTGTCAATTAGCTGCTTTTATTACTGTACATGTTAAAGTATTTTTCGGCTCATTCTTGTACTTATCCCAACTTAAATTGGGAATTCACCAGTATAGGGTATTGGTAATCTATCATTACATTGGTAACAATTTTTGAACTAACGGTTCAAAAAAAAAAATAATAATAATAAAATAAAATAAAAATAAAAAGAGAGAGAGAAAACTAAATTGGTTCACCAATTTGCACTTGAAATCATTTTATTAGTTTTTTTTCTTTTCTTTTTTTTTTTTTAATCAAAAGTAAAAGTCAACTTTCCTTAAGAAACATCTCGTCTGAGGAACTTTCTAGTACCTATATGAATGCCCATAATTGTATACATGCAAACCACGCAATCACGCGACTACATACCATTACGTTACCATATGAACACAAAAACGACATCCTATAAGAGCATGATTAATATAGAAGAGAAAACTCAAATTTGACTCCCCCCAAACTCAAATAGTATATAAGATTTAAAGGGTAAAATCTTATTCTTCGGATGAAAATGGGAACATAAGTGGTTAAATTTAGCCCATCATTTATCCTTTAACCCCTTCTTTCTTAACTATCCCACAAATTTATATCCAAACTAATCAAATTGCTACACGTTTCCAATACATTGTTTCCCCCTAGTTATAACCCTTCATATTGTTTGGGAAAAGGTTTTTCCCCTAAAATTCGTCCGTCTCCCGAATTTGGTAAATTTGGAGCATAATTTACAATATGGTTAATTTCACAAAAGGTCCCCAACCTTTGCATTTTCTATCAATTGAGTACCTAACCATTTTTTAATTCCATGAGTCCCTAACTTTTCATAAATTCACTCATAAGGTTGTTTATGACATTTTTGCCTTTACTTTTTAAATAAAAACAAATATTTTCTAAAAAATAGTAAAGACTAAAAGTAACAAAAACAAAAAGAAAAATAAAATTTTTCCACTTGCCTAAACTAGCTATCCATTCTACCCACATTCATAACCTTATCAAAAATGACAAATACTTACACTATTTTTTCTGAGAAAACCTTTATATTTTTTGACATTTTTAATAGCAAGGAGATGTTTTCACCCTATCTACCTAATTACCCACTCACATTATAACTCAGCGTAAATGACAAATTCTAATAATTGTTTCAAGTAGTGAAAGAAGAAATCCATAATTTTGTTGCTTGTTCTTCTCGTGATGTTAGAAATGAAAAAAAAAAATAAGAGTTTCCCAAAAAAAAAAAAAAAGAGAAAAACTGTGTAAGTATTTGTCATTTTCAGTTGGGCTAATAATAGAAGTAAAATGGATAGCTAGCTAAGTAAGAAATTTTTTTTTCCTTTTTTATTTTTGTTACTTTTTTTTATTTCTTTAGATTTTTATTTACAAAGTAAGGGTAAAAAAGTCAAAAGGACTTTATGACTAAATTTATAAAAGGCTGGGTACCTATTGCATTGAAAATAACGGTTAAGGACCTAGTTGATAAAAAGTGCAAAGATTGGGGACCTTTTTTGAAATTAACCCTATACCATAAATGCTTAGAGATGTTTAAGGAAAGATCGAAAGAAATATACGAAACATTATAGATTCTTACACCAGAAATCGATTTCCTAAGCACAATAGGTCAATACTTGAAATACTATATATTCAACATAGATTACATCATATTCACATTATTATTATTACATTAATTAACACCAGCTTCTTGTATTTCACCAAAACAGGGTATTTATGTTACAGGACTAGGATTCTTTACTTAGGCATTACATTCTGGATGAAAACCCTGGGGAAATCGCTTTGCATCAGTACAGTAATTGTAGATCATGTAATTTTTCTGTACCCATTTGAGCCTTTCTCGATGGGTGGCGTCCAGATTCCAGTGACATCCATGGAAACTGACTGGATTTTGCACCAGAAGTGCAAGAAGAAGAAGACGAAGACTGAAAGCAAGCCTCTGCATTGAAATTTCTGTATGAAGCAATAAATGGTGCCATATTCCAATCAGTCTTGATCAACCCACCTCTCGTGGCCCATTGATCCGCATTCCAAATGCTTGAATATAGCCTCATTGCTTGAGTTCTTGGAAATGGCACCCCAATTTTCTCCAGATTCTTGAATTCCCTTATCGGTGTCCCGTCAACAGAGAAACTGAAGAAACAGAACACAAAGTTTGAGGAGTTTTTGTAACATTTTTGTGGGAAGTTTAAGGTAATTGATACTAGGAGATGATATCTGGTGCTTACACAATAGTTTGTGGATTCCATAGAACTGAAAATGTGTGAAAATCAGTAGTTGGGTCAAGCCACAAGTGAAATTGTTGTTCCCTCTCCCCCTTGCCTCGAGTGTACACATTAGTATGAACAGTGTAAGGCTCACCACTTAAATTCCCCAAGAACTCAAAATCAATCTCATCATGATTTGATCCTTCTGAAGACATCTAAAAAACCATACAAAACCGTTAATCTAATCTAACAGTTTAAACTTTTAAAACGAGGCTCTTGGAAATAAAGATCAAGAAAAACATACATAATAAGCAGTGACGGTGCCAGCAGAATTCCCGGGGACCAGTTTCAGTTGCATGTTAATTTTTCCAAATAAGTACTCTTTCTTTGATTGGAAACCGGAGCCAGAAAATTTGTCTAGAGAAAGAGTCAGAAGCTCCCCATTGTTGAGTATCTTTCCTCTGCCTTCTCCCCAAGTTATATCAAAATTTTCATAGTAATTACTGCAATTAACCACCTTTGAAATGCTTAAAACCAGTGAACAAAAAACCATAATTTTTTCCATTTTATAACATGAAGAAATTGAACGCATTTTCCTGGACAAAGATACCATTAGATTTAGAATTGTTGAACTTATATAGGGGGGAATTGTCCAGAAGATTGCCATCTGGAGAGAGTTCACAGCTGAGTAAAAACTAAAAAGATAAGCACTATCACAAAAAGTGATCCTCTTTCTGTACACGTGGAACTTGGTGTCTCTTTCTTCTTGCCGACTGGACTTTATAATTCCAATAAACTTTGCTCTGACTCTGGCAAAGGGATCAGATCATTCAAATTGGTGAATGTGTCTTTTTCTTTGTGATCACCTTTGTTTTGTGTGCTCAAAGATGAGTTTAAACTTTTAGGATGAAATTCTTGATATCGGCGTTCCACAATATTGTTGTAGAACATCGTTGACATTTAAATGTAAGGACACATGAGTCGAATTTATTTCTTGATTCCAAAATATGCTAAGGAAAGAAATGTTATGCACAAGATAAACAATTAGGCACTAAATAGTACAACATCTCAAATGTTGTTTGTGTCATTAATTGATGCTTGTAGTATTAAAAGTGCATTCTTGAGGAAGGCCCTGAGGGAACCTCTTTGAGTCAGCACAGTAATTATAAATCATGTAATTTTTCTTCACCCACTGGAGTCTTTCTTGGCTTGCAGAATCAAGTTCTTGTGTGGACCATGGTTTTGTGGTGGAATTCTTGCAAGAAGATTTCCCAGATTTCCATACACAAGCATTGGCCTTGAAATTTCTCAAGGAAACATTAAATGGAGCCTGGCTCCAATCAGTCTTCACAAGCCCACCTCTTGTTGCCCAATCATCTGCATTCCACAGACTGGAATACACCCTCATTGGCTGGCTCTTCGGGAACGGAACTCCATGTGACTCGAGGTTATTGAACACTCTGATCGGCATGCCATCAACGTAGAATCTGAAAGTCAGTACAAGACAATGTTAAGAGAAACAAAATCACGAACGAACTTTTCTAGTTTAGTTTAGTTCAGTTATGTCATTATTATGTTATTTTATACTTACATGATTATTTGAGGATTCCAGAGAATGGAATATGTGTGAAAATCAGCAGTGGGATCAAACCACAGATAGAACTGTTGCTCCCTGTCACCTTTGCCTTGGGTGTATATATTTGTATGAACAATATAAGGATCCCCACTAAGATTTCCCAAGAATTCAAAGTCTATTTCATCATGTTTTGAGCCTTCAGATGATAACTGTATAATAAAACTCAATCATGTCATAACGTGTTATCTCATCAACAACGTACATAAATTTTAATACGGGGCAGTTCAACTTACATAATATGCAGTAACAGTTCCTGCCGAATTGCCAGGGACAAGCTTGAGTTGCACGTCAATCTTCCCGAACAAATACTCATTCTTGGATTGTATCCCAGAGCCGGATGCTTTATCAAGTGAGAGAGCTAAAAGTTTACCGTTATTTATTATCTTTGCACGTCCATCGCCCCACGTAATATCAAAGTCATTATACAAGTTACCAGCAGAGGAAGAGCTAAAAATGCATGGTATCACTATCAACAACAAAAGAAGGGCAGAAATGGAACGTTTACAAGAAGTCATTTGATAAATCTTTTCTTGATTGTGAGATGAACAAAAAGACAAGGTCTTTGTTTGAAACTATGATTTCGTTAAAAAAAGGGTAGTTTGGTCAGGTATTTATAGGAGAAATTAATGAATAGAAATTTCATTGAAGCTTTGGTTGGTAAGGTTGTTTGCAGCTGGAAATTCCACAGTTACACTTGCACTTGACTATTTAGTAGCTATAGGACCACTACAACTACATATTTGGGTCATTTACTTACATCTCTTTGATGCTAATTTTATTCATTTGCGTGTGTGAAGAGGCACGTTGAAGATACGATATTAATTAGAGTAATTTACAGTTAGCGTCATCAACTTTTCAGGTTTGTTGAGATTACGTTTCTAATTTTAAATTTTCGTTGTGGAGGCCTCTAACCTTTCAATAGTATCACACCTAATGTCCCTCTAATGTTTTCCATTCATTTCCACCGTTAAGGTCAAGAGTATTATCGTAAAAAGTTAAAAATTGAATTTTTTAATGTTTAAAAAAAAAAAAAAAAGAAGAGGTTGAAGCTCCCCCCACCCCCACATGTGCTGCCATGGGGAGACTCTCCCCTTTTGATTGGAAATGGCAGCAATTTTTGTTGAAAATATATTGTAAATTACCCTATTAATTAATTTGGTGAAGGTAATTAAATTGTTTTTACTTATTCTCAAAAAAACAAAAAAAAACTTGTTTTTAGATTTTTTTTTTTGATAAGTTTTTAGAATTAATTTTAACTTGGTACTGTGTATGTTTGAATTAAACATTCCATTTAATTCCATCCATGTAATTAAATATTCTTCAAATTGGAATCTCTTTCCGAAGCTCAAGATCCTTCCTTTCATACCCCGATAGGTTTTCAAGCCCATCGTTGAAAGGGACCACAATAATAATGAAATCAGAAAAAGTAAACATAACATACATTTCATTTTACGAAATTAGGCTTTTTATATTAAATTAAAATTTGTTAGTGATTTTGACTCAATGACCCCATTACGCACTTGGCAAAATCGTACACTTTTTATCTCTATAAAAAGTATAAACCGAGTAGAAAAGGGGCTCGACGTGTACAAAATTGAATATCCAAAAGGTTTTCACTTTGAAATCGCAGAAAGTGAAATATGCGACACGGTTTGAGTAGGTAGAGTACAATGAATCAATGATGAAGAAAAGCACTAGAAGAATTCTCTATGGTTTTTCTTTTCATTGGACACTCTAGGACCTTCTATTGGCTCTTCATTACAACAAAAATACTACGTCATTTTCACTTTGCTTTAGGCTTTAGCATCAATCTAGTAACTTCCACCTTGGTCTTCATATGATGTCTTTCTAAATATCCCAAAGATTTGCAAAATACATTAACTTTGATCTTACTAGAAAGTTCTTCAAGCGTGACAAATTCTTTTTTTTTTTTAATTTTTATTTTGATGAAAAATATGGGAAAAATTATATACTCATACTTAGTACTCTTAATCAATTAGAAATCTACACATAGATTCAAAGATCCCAATTTGTTATAGCCCCAAAACTCACATGTGGGTTCGTGATTGGCCAAGTAGAACTCACGTGTGGGTTTGTGATTGAACACTCCACATGTGCCATATGGTGCCATAGTGTATGACACATGTAGTGTTAGAAGGGGACTCGGATGCTAACTATTGTAAATATTGTTTTTAATCTCAATTATATACAAATTTTCGGAGTCCGAAAGAGTTAGATAATATGTCATAAAACAAATTTCTATCTAGCAAGTCAAAAACTAATGGACACACAAGCGACAAAGTGCCTTGGAGAAATTGTTATGAACACGCAGCAGAATTCCTTTCTAGTGAAATCTGCATTCTCTTCCAGGACCCTTAGGGAACCTCCATTTATCCTTGCAATAATCATACACCATATATTTCTTCTGAAGTTTCTTCATTTCTGCTCGACTTCTCGAATTCAACACGGTTTTTAACCATCTTTTCGTCTTAAAGTCATCCGGACTACAAGCAGAGGATTTGGTTCTGTATGACCAAATGCAACCTTCTGCTGAAAAATTTCTGTATGCAGCAGTAAATGGTGCCAGTGTCCAATTTGTTTTAACCGTCCCGTGCTGCGTAGCCCACTCCTCGGCGTCCCATAGACTCGAGTAAATCCTCATTGGTTGATTTCTTGGAAATGGAACTTTTCGTCTTTCCAAGTTTTTGAATTCTCTTATTGGTATACCATCGACGTAGAAGCTTAATTATGAGTAGATTGAAAGAACAAGTTAGAATTCCGCTATAATGAGGACTCAAATTTCATGAAAATCGAGTTAGAAAAGTTACTTACATGATGCATTTAGGGTTCCAAAGAATGGTGTATGTGTGGAAATCTTCAGTAGGATCAAACCATAGGAAAAACTGTTGTTCTCTTTCACCCTTGCCTTGGCTAAACACATTGGTGTGAAGAGTATATGGATTGCCACTCGAATTTCCAAGAAACTCGAAATCTATCTCGTCATGGTGGTCGCCTTCGGACGACATCTGAAAAACCTTAAAGATCGGAAGAGCACACGCACAAGTCAAAGTATCTTTTTGTACTACATTGAAGTGTTTAATTTCTTACATAATAGGTTGTGACAGTTCCAGCGGAATTGCCTTGAACAAGCTTGATTTGCATGTCAATCTTTCCAAATAGGAATTCTTTTTTCGACTCAAAGCCTGATCCTGATAATTTGTCGAGCGAGAGCTCAAGCAACTCGCCCTCCTCGAGTATCCGAGCTCGACTGTCCCCCCAAGTGACGAAAAAGTGACGGTGGAATGTACCATTTCCAATTACTATAGTTGGGGCACTGCCATAGAATTGAAGCTAAACCTAAATATGTTCGGTACATGAAACTAGACCACGAAAGAAAAAACACAAACAAGTGATCAGCTTTGTCAATAAAAAATAATACCTTGTGCTGATGTTATCTACGTTACGGCGTACAGCAGAGAAGTTTTGAAAAATAATAATGTCAACCTGGGACGTGTCAAAAAACATCATACTCGTAACAGAAAACATAACACACACAACGAAACTTATGCAAATGCACACTTCTATATATATATATATATATATATAAACAGATACAGACAAGAGTCTGAAACCAGAAGAACCTTGAAAACAAAGATGGCAGAGAAGATGATGAATGCCAAATATGGGATGAAAGACTTGGACCGAGCTTGGTTGGGATTTCTTGGTGGCATACCGATTGAATTCTTCCAATGGAGAAGATGAAAATGTACAGCATTGTTTTCTATTTACCATATGTTTCTCAAACCTTTGACAAATGCTAATTGTGTCTGTTCGGTCTCTCTGTTTCAACCATTCCTTTTCCCACTGCCTCCAATGGTTATCCATGCCTCTTGGGTTGTCACAAACATTCCCGGAGATACAGTTTTTTCTGCACCTCCTTACTAAAAATAGCAAACTTAAACGAGAGAATTCCCATCGAATAATAGTCCCAATCTACCGTCTCGTATGTGTTTGGTGAGATAATCCCGACTGACATATGGAAGTACATCATTTTTACATCTGATAATAATGGCTAGATCATCTTCCCCCACTTTATCTCAAACAATCAATTCTAATAATTGGTTTAATAAGAGGGCCATCTCCAGCAATTTTGATCCCAGTGTATTAGCGCCATACTCTCCATTGGTTTCATGGACCCAAATCAAAGTGGATGGGAAAATATCACATTCAACGAGTGTCTTCCTTAGTGTCTCCAAATCAAAATTGCAGTCTCCAAGGGGCACCACTAATGGTACAGAATTAAACCTGGAAGATGTATAGAATGAATGTACAAGAAATTTATGGCAGCTTATTGGTAATACAGACTTGTTTGATTCTAATTTTTTACTTGAATCCTATCAACCAATATTATAGAGATGTTCGTTTACATTATCCTGGGTACATTTCTGGCCTTGCCATGGATAACATCCAAACTTGGACACAGAGAGCAGCTAAAGAATTTGCAAATTGAAATACAACAGGGTAAAAACCATTAATTAATATTCAACAGAGAATTCTCAGTAGCAACCATTTACAAATATATGATTTGTTTAAGTTTTTGCGTAAGTTTTAACACTGAAACCGGGTCTGATGAAAACAGTTCAGATGCCATTGAATCGTACACTCTCTGATAATTAGACAAACAAAGTCATAGAAGTGAACTTCTTTCTGTACTTATGACTGTACAGGAAATCCCTAGTAAGTTCCAGTAAATGAAACAAGAAGGATCTTCAAGACTCATTGGAAGATACACTGTTTGCAGTCCTGAAGACTAATGAACCTACATGGACTGCGGAAGAGTTTCAGCAGCTGTCAGATACACAGTTAAGATTCAAGCCCTAATCCATCTCCAGAGCAAATTCTATTCCTCTTCCAACTCCACAATCTGTGCCCTCCTCTCAGCTGCTTTCTTCCTGACAAAGATACCCCATCTCATTGCAGCCTTGATTTTCAGCCAGCCCACAACAGCCTTTCCAGAACGGGTTCGATCCTCATTATAACTAAAGCCTGGAGAAGGCGATGGTATGTAAGGGGGGAAACTGTAACCATCTTCTGGCACATTGGCAGGGGCATGACCTCCCATGCTGAAGAGCCGAAGCAAGTGTTGCATATCTTCATTCTCAAGCATTTCGTGGCTTCTCATTCGGATCTCCTCCTCCGATAAGAAATCATCAACACCCTTGTCCCGATTATGGGACCAGTCCTCAAATGGATTGAGACTTGATGGCGGCTGAAGAGATGAATTTCCCGTTTGAAAAGACGATGATTGTGGAGGACCAAGGGCAAGCCCGACCCTATCATCATATGATAGATTGACTGGCTGCTCATGCTGAGAAAAGGTAGTATCAAAATGCCCGCGGGAACTGGAGTTCATAAGCTGAGACGGGGTAGCATATCTGGAAATCATAGTGTCGTTGTAACCTGAACCTGAACCTCAATTGAGGGAAAAAAATTCCTTAGTTTTATAAAGGTATTACCAACAAAATTATACTGAGTGACCATGTATAAATGCATGCATTTCAACACTAAAAATACCCCAACCACCTCCCAAAAATTAATAAAGAAGAAGTATTTCATTCCCCATGTACTATAGTACTAAGTACACGCGGTGAAGCAAAGAAATTCTCTATCTAGAGCCCCTGGCCCAAAAAGAAATATCACTCAACTGATGCCTACACTTTGAGAGCTGCCCCTATTGTCAATAAATGCCCTTATAGATGTGAAGTAAGGGAAATTGTTACTCATCAGAAGGTTTGACATATCAATTAATACTATTCATTTTTTTTTTTTTAATTCCAATGGCACACCCAATTATCTACTAAATATTTTTTGTGGCCAGTAGGGTGAAACTACCTCCAGTTAGCATGTTTGGGTCCATTGGAGATTGCTCAGGTGGAACTGATACTGGCAGTCTCTGAGGTGGAAGCTGATTATCCAAAGCACTAGGATAATTGACTGGGCCCACAGGCAGTTCATTACGAGAGCCGTTCGACTTCTTAGTTTGCTTGAAGCTCAAAAGTGATTTTCCCTCATACTCCACGACCTGATGCCAATTGTCATATGCTTTCTTCACCAAAGTATCCACATATACCTACAGGTAAAATAAATTCCATAAGACAATGCCTCCAGTAGCAAACTGAGGTCCATCCATGCCTTATCAAACCTGCTTCTTAAAGGCAAAATGGAAAATGCATGACATGCAAGCAATGCCTCTAGCTTTGCTATGTTTCTATAGCAGTCACATCATTGTTTGTAATGGAAATAACTAATTCCATATTCCCAGACCAGTAGAACACCTTGACAAATGCCTCTTTTTGAAGAGAAACCAAAATGGAGGGGGGGGGGGGGGGAAGAATCACGTCTTCAAGAACAGAAGAAAATTTTTACAAATCAAGATACTCCTAAATATTCAAACTTTCAAAAACCAGAACAGATTTTTAATTAGGCAAAACAAATTTCTTAAAACTTATCTGTATTCATGAAAATTTTTACATGGAACCAAATTACAAAGAAGTTAGAACTTGTGTTACCCAACATTGCACAAATCTGTACCTCTGAAAACTCTTTTAACTTAAAGATACCCAACTAGCTTTATCGATTAAAGCCTAGATATGCTTCGCCTGATAAATAGTAGTAATAAACATATTACTACATGAAACAAAAACATATTTTACGCGTTCAGAAGCTTGTCTGGCAAACATTGTAATTTAACGAAATTGGCCATACCTTTTACTAACCATACATTTCAAACCTCCACAACTACCACCCACTTATTAACAACAAAATTCTATCTTTTTGTTATTTAATTCATAACCTATCCAGATACAAGCTACAAATCTAATTGGGTATTTTTTTCCCATAAAGTCATCAATCAACTGTACAATATAAATTCATTCAATTTCAATCACACACTTCACGAGACCCAAAAATACTTCTAACTACTACTTGATCTCAACTATCCATCTACTACTTGATTTCAATCACGAATTCCATAAGGTTTGGGAGATGTCCACCACCCATTCTGTAAGTTAATAAACTTACAAGCTCATAATGGAAAAGAAAGACTCACTAAAACCAGTGAGAAAGCAAATATTATGAGAACTGCATTCATCTAAGAAATTATGATTGTTTGTCTACCATACATTGTGAATTTCAACTAGTAACAAACCAAAACATGAGAAAAAATGGTATTCATGTTCATTACGAAATTTTGAAGGCAACATGGATACAAATATAATATCGAGGGAATATGACCAACCTTTTGGCTGTCAGAAAGTGAATCTGCTGGATGATATTGGTCATTTGCTATAAGGCCACTCAGCTCATAGATGTTGTTAAAAACAACGCCCACATTTCTTGAATCATCAGAGTAATATATATAAAGCTTGCCGCTCAAGACACAAGTCTTCGCATGCTCTATAAGGGCATCCCACATCTTATTTGACATCCCACTTCCAAGGATCTGCGAACATTAAGGATACAAATCAGTATAAGATGCATGGAGCAATGATTTGAGAATTAATGAAGCCATATACTTACATTTCGTAACTTTTGCGAGTCCCTGACCACAAGCCGCAGGAAGTCCTCTACTGAAAATATTCCTGCATTATTAAGCCTCTTGTGAAATGAACCGTCTTTCCCGATCTTCTCCAATCTCCAGACTTCGTCATTCAAAGCAGGTGGATAATGTTTCTTGTACACTTCAAGGGAGAAAAGGCAATTCAATAAACAGTACAAGATAAGAACTTAAACAACACTCAAAATAAAGATGCTTACATTCTCCCCTATGGTCTTTGACAGTAAAAGCCTCTGTCTTGGCTTCCCGTATTCGTACCCCCTCACAATATCCTGATGCAACCTTTAGACCCAGTCTGAACTTCCTGCTCCTTATCCAACTTGAATTGTCAGTAAATGTGAGATCTCCTAAGGTTCCAACACCTTCCTTGAGTGTTACTTGCAAATCTCCGGTCAAAAGTGGTCTTTTTCCCTCTCGTTCTTTCACAACATGGCTTTCGAACTCTTCCTGAGTCCAACCTTCATCACCTTCAGTATTAAAATCGCCTTCTAGTACAACAATATCGAGTTTCACACAGGATTCGGGTCCAGATGTTACAACATGGCCAGTGTTTGCATCAATCAGTACAATGTGAATTGCAGCACCCTGCTCCCCCTCTACTTTCCCCCCAGTGAAGAGGGGGAGAGAAAGCCTGGACCTAAAATGAAGCTGCAAGTTTCTCCCATCTGGCCCTTCAATTCGTTTAGGTGATGACCTGAATGAACTGAAAATTAACAATTTAGTTAAGTCTACAGGCTAGAAGGCATACAAATGACACCAAAAAATGATAAAATGCAAGACCAGGATCAAATTGTTAATGGTTATATTTACAGTAAATCCAATTCTAAACAAAGATGTCTTCCAGAGCAGGCCACAAGGACCTTGATATAACTTGTATACGTGCAAAAATAGAGAGAACTAAGCTTGATACCAAGAATTCAGAGTGGATGAAGAGAAAAAATGGACAGGAAAATCAATACTGTATTAACAAGACAACAGAAAAATCTTTCGACAGAACTTTCACTAAATCAAATTGCATTTGAAAAGGAGATAAATAATTCATGACCATGGCAGTGAGCACAAATATTTTTAAAGAAGCATACAACAAATCCTGAATCTTCTAATTTCAGAGTGAGGAGAGGACACAGGGAAAGATAGGTTTATTTAAATTTTAATGAGATCTATTGAAATTTATTGATAAGCTAAAAGTTATCTGTGTCAATACTCAAGGAAAGTAGGAAGTAATATTAATTTGGAAACAGATACTTGCAAGTATTGATATATCAATAGGCAGCTGTAACAACTAATAATAGAAAGAAGATTGAAGATAACATATTAGAATGCATACGTACATGTAAATTGGTGTGGGGAAGGTGGGAGGGAGCAAAAGTGTGTTTATTATAGAGATGACAGATATTCATATGTAGATAGACAATTGATCATAAGGAGAGGAAGGAGAAATTACTAGTGAAAACAAAAATCACGGGTTTAATAAAAAAGCTCAAGTCTGACAGAATATTTAGGACTAAGCATTCACTACTAACACATGATGAAGTAGGTCCTCAGAAGATGAAGATTTTTTTTTTTATGTCAAGTGTTCACCAAGTTTATCATTTGCTATGAAATATATTTCAGAGGAATTCTACAATGATTCTATAGCCCCCATGAGCCATGTCTGCAATATTTATCTTGATAGGATAAAGCAAGAAAAAGATACATGTAACTGATCCCATTTAACTTGGGTGACAATTCTTTGAGCTGATTTAAGTGCCATCAACTTGAGTCCAAGAACTTTAATTTTCATCTCATTTGCAAAATGTCTCTAGCATATGCTAGATTGCCTTGTCTCTTTCCAAGGATGTAAAGCTTGCAGGAAATCTTCTTTGTTTCCGATCCCAATTCAAGTGTGGAAGACAGAGGACTATTGGATTAAAGAAAAGAATTTAAAAAGAACTGATGAAATAAGTCAAGGTCAATCAATTCAAAATTGAATTTTGTTATTCCTTACTTTAACTAATGAGCCTCTGAATATATAAAATTTGCAATCATTTTCATTTAATAAAGTTAATTATTTTCTATGGTTTTGCCAAACCTTAAAGCTCAAACACGTCACATATTCAAGGAAAAAGAATTAATTGACTCAAACAGCCTTTAAACTAACTACCTAGAAGACCTTAAGAAAGGCATTATAAATTAATGAGGTGACTACTATTTCAACTTAAATAAGTTTTCGCTGCAAATAACAAAAGAATTAGATCTAAAGCCACAAACTGGTACGCATCAATGATATTTCAGTATCATGAATAAATTATTCAAAGATGTACTTCATAAGAAAAGAATCTAAACCTTCCCTCAAGTCGGGCAGGGCCCATCTTTGCCAAAGCACGTTCCACCTCTTCGCTCACCTGTTCGACACAAAAAGAGACCGATGAGAAGTGACTTCTGGATTTTTCATTTTCGCGTATATAGATAAAAACTAAGAGCTTTTTATGCAACAAACATTCTCTGCAATAAAGAACTCAAGTAAAGTGGTTTCCATGAAATCCAAGTGCAGAACTTGCCTTGCTTCGCCTTGGAAAAGGACGTACAAAGAAAAGGATTTGTTGTCTAATTAAAATAAATTTTTAAAACTAATTTAGTTGTTTTAAGTCATAGAAATAAATAAGCTGATGACACAGGGGTGACCTTATGTTCAACTAACTTCTTTTTCTAAAAAGATCAGCTCTCGATTTAAGAACTAGGAGTCCTCAGAATTAACTGAATTTCATCGAAAAAGTCTAACAACTATCATACACAAAAATGCTGGGTCTAATTGTCCATGCTAGGACTTCAAATGAAGTGATTTGTGTTAAGTTCAATATAAAGTTTGTGTTCCCTCGTTCCTTCAGGAAATAGACATGTTTGTTGATACAAGTTCGGAGCGTTGTCTCAGAATTGTCCAAAATGGATCTGAACTTTTTGATGCATCCGTTAAGACTTGGTAACATTTAGTGTTCAAAACTACTTTCAACCATCGTACTACATATGTAATACCAAAAATAATTAACTTCGACATTTTGGATGTAAAATATGATAAAAGTAGGACACAGAACATACTGATGTTGACAAAAATCCCATAAGAACATGACCAATTATTAATTTCAAGAGTAAGGGGATAAAAAGAGAAAGCAATGAATAAAGCAGGTCTGACTCTATGAGGCATATGAGAAATACGAGGATATAATATGGGGATATCGTCACAAACATGCCACACTCAGCTTTAAAAATGAAAAACAAAAAGTCGCACGAAAATATAATAACAGAAACACAGGAGACACAGCAGAGTCATCGAAGGAATCGTAGGAAGGGAATTTCATTTACCACTCTCCGAAGAATCGGTTCTAAGGAAGAGCATAGCTTCTGGAGACTATCCACCTTCAGAGCTTCCACAATAACACTGCAAACAACACGAGATCTTTTAAAAGAAGCATATTACATGGTCTTCCAATTCAATGTTTGCTAGTGTTATCTATTCTCAAGTTCATTTAATTCTTCTAAGAACTGAAATTTTAGTTTTCACTTGCTAAAATTACAAACGTGATAATTAAAGTCCATTTATACCGAATCAATGTCAAGGGAGTGTGTGCCAATGTCAAGGGAGTGTCTGCCATTTTGTATACAGATCTTACGTCAAACATAGACATAATGACAAGTCCCAACAACAAAATGCAAATGTGTATTTGTTTTTTACTTCCTTCTTGTCATGTATAGATTCGGGTATAGCATCCAGTCAAAGGTCCCATGTACACATGAAACAAATATTGGAAAAGCTAGAATTTGTAAACTGAAAAAGAACCACATCCAAACGTAGACAGACATTTATTGATAAAGAAGAACCATGTAAATGAGAACAGTTACATGTCAGTTCACTAAATTCAGTTGAAATTTTAAGTTGAGCAAGTAGCAGACTTGGAAATACTCTGATGCAACCTCAAGTTATAAGCTCACAATCATCAACATTAGCAGAAAGAGAGCCGATATTTCGCCTGGCAACTTTCAGCATGCCTTGCTCTTCCGATCTCTTTAAATTTTACCAGGAATCTCTATTTGAATCATCACTCCTCAAAAGAGCAGAGAAGAAAAGTGCTTTCACTCAATTCTGAAACCAAAACTGAGCAAAAGATGCAAGAATTAAAAGCACATAGACTGAAAGATGCTTCAATTTGACCAAAGAAAGAAAGAGAAGTTCTTTTAAATGATTTCAGGAAACATCCATCATCCGTTGCCCAAAATTTGAGAGAAAAAAAAAAGGAGGCATTTTTACTAGAGCAATTAAAAGGATAAAATGAAAGACGGCAACAAGGGAAAAAAAATACAACATAAATCAAAAGTTACCTAGCTAAAGCAGGTCTTTTCTTATCTGGCTGCTGCTGCTCTTCATCAGCCCCGCTCTCCAAGCTCCTTTTACCTCTCGCATTCATTGAATCTGCCCTTTCCATGTTCCTCGTCCGCATTTACACTTTCAAGAATACCAAAATACAGAGGAAAAAAAAAATGAACTTCAACCAAAAGCCAAACCAAAATTATAAATCAATAGGGCGACCCCAGTAAATCTCAATTGAGACAAAATCTGGAAACCCTTCTGAAATGTTTCCCCAAACACCCAGATCCACAAAACATATAAATTAACCCTAAAACCCACATCCCATATCCAAACACGCACATATTGGAATAAAAATTCACCTGCTGGGGTTGTAAAGGTGTTAAAAATGATCAAAAAGCGGGATGAGACGAGATGAGATTATCTCTCGTAGTATATGATGAGACTCTCAAGATGTGCGTAGACTAGTATTTTACTGTGTACGACTTTTGACGGCTGCTAATATAAAGCGGAGCTCCAGTGGTGATTAGGGACTAGGGAGAGAGCTTTGGGATCTTCTTTTAGGTTTGCCTTTTGGCTCCGGGTGATTGGATTGGATGTAATTAGCAGTAACCCTTGCATAATCACTGCTGTTAAATTCTTGTCCAGAAACAGTGAGGATCTGGCGATTTGGTGGGAGTGGGGTTGGAAAACTGGGAAACGCCGCCGTTAAATATTTGGATAATACTCCAACTCTTTTTGCCCTTTTTTGCGCCAGTACTGCCTTTTTTGCCGATTATGTGGCCAGCACCGTTGGACACATTGGCCTCTTAAGAACAAAATTAATGTTAGGAAAAACAATTAAGGGAAAAAAGTTAAGGAAAAAAATCAAAGGAAAAAACTTATTTCTAAATAATGTGCAGAGCAAAAAAGTAGGAGGAAAAATATGAATTAGACACTTAACAGTATTTTATTAAATTGTAAGAGGAGTGAGAGTTGAGGGGAAAATGTTATTTTATTAGATTGTGAGTGTTTTGTGGGGTGGGGGGGGTTGTTTAGGGTGGATGCAAAATGAGGGGCCCCACTCACGAACTGGTCTTTACACTTTTACTTTGATATATTTGGGTTTTGGAGAACCCAAATTTAGGTTTTTTTCCGTCTAATATTAGTTGTGCTATAATGTGTCTAATAGAGACTTTTCACTGTATCCATTAGACACTATAAATAGATTGTATAGAAGGACTAACTTGGGGCAGTTTGATTCAAGTTATTACTGGTGTACCAATGCAGCATATCCAAGCGTATGGTTAAGATGTTGGAAGAGGCAAAAGAAGATATGTAACGGAAGATATTTCTCTATTTCGCAAAAATATTCCATTCTCATTTTTAATATAAATTGAGAAAATTTAATTAATATTGCTAGAAAAAAACAATTTGGGATAAATAGAACTTGTTTGAAGCTCTTTAACGCCAAATTTGAGTCCAATTTATAAATTTGTTGAGCCTCGTTCCAACACACCCATCAGAACCTGGCCAATGAATTTTAGTATTTTACAACTCGTTCAGGCGTTAGGTCTAGTTTTTATTAAGCAATTGACACGATCTCTCTCTCTCATTCATTCATGTAACAAAACCCATTCTCAGACTTTATTGTTGCTGGAGAGCAAAAAGTGAGGCATAGTACCGACCGACCACGCCTGTTAAATACCTAAGACCGTTTCTCACAGACCCGCAATGAAGTAGAAGGTATGTCCCTTGTTCTCTCCCTAAACAACATGGCGGCCAGTAGCCAATGGTTAGCTATCTTCGCCGGCCACTGTTCGCTATAGTGGCCGTACCCAAAGCCGCCGAAGTAGAGGCATTGGCCATTAATTTTAGATCCCTAAATATTCAGCACCAATTTGTCTAAATAACTAGTCCCTCCTCACGCAGATGGCATCATCGTCCGTGAAGCGTTCACCGAGGAAGCAGACGGCACCAAAGGCCTCGCAAGGGGCCAGCACCGCGAAGTGGGACGAGTTGGCGAGGCGCGTCTTCTTTGACGTTTGTAACAAACTAGTTACACAGGGCAACAAACCAAGCACGGCCCTGAATGCCGCCGGCTGGGAGAACGCTGTCAGAGACTTCAACACCATAACGGGCCGGCATTACACAGACGGCTAGCTAAAGAACTTCTGGCAGATTAAATGCACTGCTTACTCGGCTTACCTTCAGCTAATGAACAAGGAGACCAGGACCAGTTTCGATGAGGAAATGAAGATGTTCAACGCCACAGATGAGTGGCGGGTTCGTGCCATTGCCATATATTTCTCCACACCCTCCTTTACATCTCATTTCTATGTATGCCACTGAGTTTCAACTTTTCGTGGTCGAGAGTATATATGAGCAATGGTTGATGGCTCGATTTTTAGATACAAACCACTGGGTATCTTATTTTGGAAGATATACTGCTACTTTACCTTGCTTTGGCGCTATTTCTGTGCTTCATTTTGAGTTGGTGCCGTATGTTGGATCCTTTATATGAAAATTATTTCTTGTGCATTTGCAAATTATTGGTGTTGAATCCCAGAAAATTATTGGCTTGCAACTAGTTACATGTAGATATCTCTAGTGGCATTTTGATGTGGTAGAAGCATTAGGGATTGTACTGATTAAGGATTGAGTAACAGCTAAAGTGCAGCAATTACGGATTGTGCTGATCTTTATGCGTAACTTGTCTTCATTATTGGTCAGTGCCTTGTAAAGTTGTAAATTATTGGTATTGAAACCCATAAAATTATTCGTTTTGCACCTAATTAAATATCGATTTCTCTTATGCCCTTTGGATGTGGCAGATGACAACTCTTTTGAACCCAATACTAGAAGTATATCACAGTAATTAACCAAAAATATTTTGAACTAACATCTGAAATTAGTTACTGTCATGTAAAAGCACATGTAATCAATAATGATCTCTGTTGTCTAATTTTTAAAACAGAGTTTTTGGTTTTTATTTCATTGTGTTTTTTCGGGTTGCAAGGAAGATCTGTAACCATATTTGTCCATTACTCAAAACTGGTATGAATGGGTATCATTTTTTTCTCACCCAATCATAAGTTTGTTGATGTATTTTGTATGTAACTGGTCGTCATTGGAGTTTGCAAAAGAAACTATTCTAGAAGAAACCTCAGATCCTACTATACAAACACGGCCATTTCCTTTTTGGAAGAACCATGGCCACTGGACTACATGCCCGTCACCCAGTGGCTTCTCAACCCTGGACCTCAATGCCTCCTCTGATAGCACAGACGATGATTTCTATGATGTAGTTCCTAATGGAGAGGAGGGTACGGGTTCAAGTGACAGAACTGTAGGGTGTAGGAAGACAGCTCACACAGATGACGTCAGTTAAAACCTCGGGTGGTCAGACCATTGGGAGTGGAGGCACAAGTGGAAGCAACAACTGCCTCGAAGCCCAGAAGAAGTCAAAGTCGAGGGCCTCTATTGATGCCGCTATCCGGCAATGGGTGGAATATATTCTGCTTGAGAGGGAGGCTGTGAATACGGTTTGACCCCCAACCGTTATAGAATGCATGATAGAACTCAACAAAATTTTCCCCAAGGACAAGACAATATACTACTTTGGTTCAAAGCTCCTCGAAGATGAACTCCTCCGCCAGATATTCATGGGACTGTTTGACACCTAGAAGCGATATGAGTGGTTGAAAATGAAAAAACTGGAACGCGAGGCAACAACCGCTGGCAACCCTGTCCAAGGTTGAGTTGTGGAGCGACGAAGTTACGGCATCTCGAGTGTTTCATGTATCCCCAATTTCCTTATAATTAACTGTCTTGTATGGACTTTAGTGTGTTGAGGATCTGCGGCTCTCCGTGTCTTTGATGTCTTTCAGCAATGTTTCGTTACTGTACTACATGCCCGTCGTAGGTCGAGTTGTATAAGACATGTACTGGTGGACTAGTAACTAACCGTTAGAACTGGTTTATGATGCGTTAGCTTCATGCATTTGAGAACATGATTAACTCATGCATTTTGATATCCACCCAATGGCGGAGACAGGGGGCCTTCCAGGGCCTTGGCCCAGGGCTGTCTCGGCCCAACCCCCTGTAGAAAAAAAAAATTTTTTTTTGAAGGCCGGCCCAGGAGACTTGTTATTTGGGCTCGGGGGGCTAAATGGCTAAAAGGACTGGGGAGTTTGAGTAAAAAAAAAAAAAAAGAAAGAGTCCAGCCCAAATCCTAAACAAACTAATGGAATGGAACGGCCGAAGGTAGATTGGCAGAACCGCAGAAGATTTGAGGCAGCGACCGAGAGCGGGTGCAGGCAGCAGCGATTGAGACGCGGCTTCCAGGCGAGCGCCGGCCGCCGGCGGAAAGGTTGTGGGCGGCGGATTCATCCATATTGTAGATTTAATCAGGTTTTATATCTAGCCCTAATTCCTAAATCCTAGAATTGATTTTGCCCTAATCTAAGCAAATAATCAAATTACCTCTAATCTCTAGATTTATATGGAATTTAAGACTCATATATTAGATATACATAGGTTGAGAATGGTTGAATATTTGAATTTCATATTTATATTTGAATATTAGATATAAGATATTCATATATATTTGAATATTAGATATAAGATATTCATATTTCATAGTATGACTCATATATGGTTGAATAAGATTATGCAGGCCATAACTTGTAGTTGTGGGTACTTACATATGGTTAGGATCAAGATTTATTTTGTTTATTTCTTGATTGGGCCATTGACCATTTGTTTTTTTAATTTGTCACCATTGCCCATCTGTTCGACCGGGGATGTATTTGGCTGTGAAAAATATTAATCACATTGTTCAATTGTTCAAAACTACACATAAAACATCCACTTATTATTGTTTAAACCAAAAAAGAAAAAAAGAGTTTATTTGAGTTTAAATTTTTTGGATGAAGATGGTCCATTTTTGCCTTTTTGTTTTATTCTACAATCCATGAACGCATTTGTATGACCTTTTTTTTTAGTATTCTTTCATTTTCTTGATAATTAAACAAATAAGATCGCCATATGAATTGTTGAATTAGCGGATGACCTTTAATGTTAGTTAGGCTAATTAAAGACTTGACTTTAATTATATATTTATTATTATGAACTAAATTAAGCTATGTTAGTTTTCAAAAAAAATTAAGCTAAGATATCCCAATTTTCTAGCTAATCCAAATTTAGAATTTTTAAATTCAACCCGATCAATGATTTCATTCCATATATATCCTCTCCTTGATTCAAGTTTCCAACTCATAAACATTCATCCCCATTTTTTTAACCAAATTAATTTAAACACCTTACTTGATATATGCAAAATCCAACAATAATTCCACTGATTTTGGACAAATTCAATTAGGTGCTTGCCTTGTGCAATATGTGATGTATATGTATTGAATATATTAAACCACCCCTATTTTTTATTTCTTGATTGGGCCAAAAGTATACTGTAATTATAAATTAATCAATCATAAATGATTTTTGTTGGTTGAACTTTTGAAGTCTTGAAGACTTGAATTGACTTGAATCACTCGATATGTTGATTACTTGAAGAAAATTATAACTTATTAAGTATTGACTAGTGGATTATGGACCAATGGTTGAATATTTGTTTTAAGAATAGGTTGCAATTTACATGGGACTTTGAATTCATGTTTTGATGATTGATGGTGATTTGTTTGTATATAGTTAATGATTTGATTATTTGGCTTCTTGACTTGTTGGTGCGTTGTCGATATTATTTTTCTCATTGTTAGTAAATGAATTATCTAAAGTAAAATAAATTTTCTAATGGATTTTATTAAATATTTTTATTTTATAGAGAAGAAGTTATGGCTACAAACCAACCTTCTAGCAAGAAAGGCAAAGCTACATTGCATTCTTTTTTCAGGCCCGTAAGAAATACACAAAATGAGGACTCCAATAACCACCAAGATACTTCCCCAGCTGAAAATCAACAATCTTCTCCTTCAATTGGAAATCATCAATCTTCTTTTCCAATTGAAAGCCGACAATCGTCTACTCCAAATGAAAATCAACAATCTACTCCAAATTCATCTTTTGAAATTGAGCGGGATCCAGGAAAAAGGAGAAAAATATGTGATTGGCCTCTTGAGAAAAAGGATGAAATCAGACGGTTGTATTTGATGAATGGGCCTTACCAACCAAAACTTCATTCGTATAAGTGTTGAGAATATAAAGATAAGACTCGTCATTTTCAATCTAGTTGGTTTAATGAATTTAATTGGTTAGAGTATTCTCCTAGTACACATAAGGCCTATTGCTTTCCGTGCTTTCTTTTTGGGGAGAATATGCTTATCTCTTCCACTTCGGCTTTAGAGAATATGCATTTGATTTGAGTTTGCTTACTTTTTTGAAAACTTAGAGCTCATATAATTTTTTTCGAGTTTTCGATCTGGCTTCCCCCACTTTTGTGTCCTGGCTGCGCCATTGCTTATAACATATAAGACAATAAGGAGAAATAATCTTTATATTTATTTGAATCCTACCTTTCACTGTAAAAGTTTTATAATGATTCGGCATACATTGGTAATCAATGTAATATATTTATTAATATATTTTCTTGTGTTTTTATATGTTATTGAAAAACCTAGCTTTAATGTTTTTTTTTTTTTAAGTTTAACAATTTGTTAGCTTATATAATTAGCTTTATATGTTAAACTCTGTGAGATAAGGTCAGTTGGATTGTTCTGTACGTTCCATCCCCGCTGCGAAAATAAGCTTCCGCTACAGAATTTGTAAATTAATATAAGATATTCGGAAATATTGTAAAATTAACGGGGGCGTGACACGGGTAATCTTCAAACACCTTTGTTTAAAATAGTATATTGTGTACCTTTTTGTTTGGTCGTATTTTTCAATGCATGCATAAAAGCTACATAATATATGTGCGAACGTGCAAGTTACATGAGATATATGGTCTTTTTGGAGTCTTATCAAACTATTTTTATTTGCTTACACGTTTCCATACACTAGTTAAACCACCCATGTGTTGTATGGTAGAAAAACTTACTAAAACATATTATTAGATAGTTAAATATAAATTTATAATATTTTCACCCTATAGAAAATATAAAAACGCAAGTATACATTAATTAAATTAATAAGATCGGTGGACTTAGTAATAGTAAAGTTCATAATCGTTTAAAAGACAACATATATTCGTACATATAATCCTTCGTACATATATACAATAATGAAAAAAATACCTGTTATCCGCCTTATTTTAAAAAATCCTAATAAAACTAATAAATTTAAGAAAATATGTATAATGCATTAAAATATTCAAATAACATTAAACTCACCAATATACACGATAAAGATGATCAATTAATGAATTATGATGTATTAGAGTTTATTTTAGAATTGACATTTCAGATTTGATATTTTAGTTTATTAGTAAAAAAGATTAACGAACAAAACACATGGGTAAAATGGTTAAGATTTAGTTCTTAAACTCAATAGTCACATGTTCAATTCTTCTTTGAGTTCTCTCATAAAAATTTATGTTAAAAGAAAATGAACAGTTACCTTTTTTTTAAAAAGAAAAGGAACAGTTATCGTAAAATTTATCAAATAACAAAAGCGGGAAATTCGCAATACAAAAGGTACCGAGACTTAAGTAGATTAATTAATATATCGATTATCATGCAAATGACCGCGTACCGTGCTCTTATATACCCATGTCCATGCCTTTATTATGCACAAAATACAATATATGTCTTTATTCCTTAGGATTTTGCAGCACTTTTTATTCCAAATACTCAATACAATATACCTTGGATTGACTTTCCATCAAAAAATTTTTTCCTTATATTTTGAGTTGTACCAAAAAAATGTACTTCATAAATTCTTAATATTTTAGCCAGCTACGGCTCAGCATAAATTTGTATTTCACGTAAGGAAAAATGTCAACAATGTGTTTGACAAATATTTTAAAACTGATTTTAATTCACATGCCCTCGTTTTAACATCTTATTTTTGACAACAATGTGTTTGACAGTGCATTTGCCAACTATTTTACAACCGATTTTAATAAATTGTATATATGAAATAAGTTAAAACTGTTTTTTTTTTTTTTTTGCAAATACGTAATAGATTTAACAACCATCGCAATACATACGAATTTACATATTGTTTGGACGAACTTCATTTGTGTGATGAAATATATTAATGAAATGGAACTCGTACTCGGACGTGAGACGAAATCAACTTCTTAAAAAAAAAAAAAAAGATTAACGTATATAAGACTTTGTTCAATCAGTAAGCAAACCTGTTCATTTATCTTGTTTATTCCATCACTGGGAGTTTTCATAAACTAATTAAGTAACACCTGTTATGGTGTTTATTTCACAAACAATATATAACAATTATTAGAAAAGAAAAAACCTCATTAAATCAAAATACAATCTAATGTTTTAATACCAACAGTACGGGTGCTGTGAAATTATAATCGTAACAAAGTATGATGGTCTAGTATAATGCTGGTAAAAGTTTTTTGTTTCATGCATGGTTCAGGATTGCATATATAGGCGCCATTGATAGAACTCATGTCCCATGTGTACCAGAGAAAAACTATATAGCATATACTGGTCGGAAGGTCACCACACACAAAATGTGCTTGATGGTTGTGACTTTAAAATATGTTTCACTTTCGTAGAAGCCGGCTGGAAGGGAAGTGTGCATGATAGTCGCATCCTAAACACAGTGATCTCTAACCTGGAGGCTGATTTTCCACTACCCAAGGATGGAAAGTTCTATGTAATCGGTCCAGGCATGTCAAACAAAACCGGCTACTTGGCCCTATATAGGGTGGCAGATACACGATACCATTTTCAAGAATTTTGACGAGCACGTACCCATGAGCACCGACAACCAAGAACCCAAAATGAGCACTTCAACTACTACCATTCGTCATGCCGGAACGTGATAGAGCTGCCTTTAGTGTGTGGAAAAGCAAGTTTGCGCTCTTCCGATCTATGCCACCGTTCAGAGAAATGGACATACAGGTTAAAATTGTCATAGTGACCATGACGATACGTAACTTCCTCCGTAACCTGGATGAAAACGAAGAGGCCTTCATCGCGTCCCTCGACTTCCCACCCGCATTGGCGGAAGATGTTATTGATAATACACCAGAGGCATAAGCATCAATGCTCGATTAGGAAGACTAAGGGCCGAATGGAAGCGGTTTCGAGACTTAATACGTGATAAGTTGTGTAGGTCACGTCACTCTTAAAGGGAATGGTACCCACCAACTTTGTGTTTTCAAATGCTTCGAAGATGGGTACATGTGGCATCAAGCAGAATGATAGGGTCGTTTTTTACCCATGTAAAAGTAAAATTTTAGTAATTGTTTAAAAATAATTTTAACTTGTTGAATTGTGAAAGCTCATAAGCTTGGCGTATCTCCTTCAAGAAGTTTGATTATAACATTATTTTTCGGTAAAACTCCGTCTAGTTTGTTTTTTTGTTATACAACATTGAAAATAATCAAACGTTTATATTCGGGGTGCATCGCGTAGGGGAAGCAAACATGAAGGTTCAAAATGTTAGTTGATTTAGATTGGTCAGTTCGAAAAAACAAATTTGCTTATTCGTAGAACGAACATCAACCACAGAGATAAACAACAAACAAATCCGTTAACACATATTACAACTATTGCTAAGCCGAATGCATATATCCAAAGCTCCTACAGCTGAAACTCTATTCTGGTCGAGTAGTCTCATTTGTGCCCAGACCTGTCCTCCCGTGGCCTCACGGTAAAGAGAGAAACCTCAACATTTGATGACCCAGAGATCTAAGCACACGTATCTAGAAAGTGCGAGGTTTGACTAATACCGGCATCGGGTTAGTCTATAGGAATTCTTGCGGAGCTCCACTCACCCCGGGTAGACCTAACCTAGCAATCATTTCTTGGAGGATCCGAGGCCACTCCGGGAATCCACAATCTTTACTGCATTGAGCAAAAAGCCTCCCATTGTTTGGACCTTGTTTGAGAACTTCCAACACTTGCACGTACCCGATGCCACATCTGTAGTGCTTCAAGTCCAGACAGTCCCACAAAATATGGTCTGGACTTTGGCAGCTGTGGCAAATTCCAGTGTTCGTGTCTACACGGTGATTTTCATAATATGGTACTGTTCATAAACAAACAACACTTGTCATTGTGTGTAAACATTCTGTAAAAGGAAACATCATCCGTTGTCACGAGTTGTGTTGCATTTTACAAGCACATAAACTGCCACAGCAAATCAAGAAGTAAGCACTGATCTCAAAAGATTCATGATTCTTTAGTATTGATCACAAAAGATTCGTGATTCTTTAGTGACTTTATTAACATTTGAAATTTGTATCTAGGTGGTGAATATTGATATAAGAAATTGATGGCTATTAATGTTAATTAAAATTTGGTTATCAGCTTCTAGATTTTATTGTTGTTTACACAAAATTGAAGGGATATGGATCTCTTTTTCTTCCTTATCGATATTTCTCAGTTTATTGGTTTGTTAAAGGTCAAGCTATTGGTATTTTCACATTTTTATACCCTCTTAGCAAATGAACTTCTTGATTGAAAATCTTATGGCCAGAAACAAAGCCTACTATTTTTCTTATGACTGTACCCGGAATATTCGTGGATGCTAGTTTGGTTTTTAGGTCATTTGATCAAGGACAAGAAGCATTCACAAACAATATGGACAAAAGAAAAACCAATTCACAGTAATAAAGATCCCACGTTGATAGACCAGAACAACTCTGGCTACATACTCCTTCGTGCAGTGGCAAACACACCCACATTAATAAACGCCTGAAATGCCATATAAAAAAGAACGCCATTCCCTCAAATATATAAACCTAACAATTTTTCCTTTTCCCGATGAAATAGCGGGGCAAAAGCCCAGTAACACATTGAAATTAATAAGAGAAATTTTCTGGAATAAACATATGTGACAGAGCTCAAAACATCTGCGGGCCGACGGAAGGTGATAAACGATTGTACAACTTACCTGAAAAGGAGACGGAGGAGGAGCAGCCTTCAACAAGCTTGGTGTTTGCCGGTGTTCAAGCGACAGTGTAGGGCGCTTTCATCCCCTCGCGTCACACTGGAAGGATGGCCGTTGATAGGGACGGTGGGCTAGACTCAGGGACTTGGCTGGAGTTGGTCTTCTCCCTGGTTCGCATCCTTCTTAAAGGCAGGCAACAGAAAGACAGCAGAGCAAGCACGATTGTATTTGACTATGTGCAAGGAAATTGATGCTGGTGGGCCCTTTTGATTAACTACAGGAGGCAATGGCAAGATTGTAATTTCAGTGTCTCAAAAACTCAGAAAATTCTGGGGCAAGGGCTTGGTCTCAGAGCCAAATACAGCTACTGCAGCCCCATGTTTGAATAAGTACTTTTTGAATTTTATTGCATTTATAAAAGACGCAAATAAAGAGCTTCAAACAAGCCCTACTTAAAAATTAAAAGTACAAAGATTATATTCTTAATACTTTAATGAATCCTTCTCAACAATAGGTGACAACTAGGGGGGAATGCTATTTAGGATAGAGGGAATACAAAAATGACGAGAGCTCCTAGCTAATATGTGGGCCGCTTCATTGGCTTTGCTGCTAATGTGTTCCATTTTGAAACCATTATTCCTACCCTGAAGCTCCTTACAATCATTGATAAAAAGACCTTCGTTCTTCTTAACTAGTGCATCAACCATTGTCTTAGAATCCAACTTCAAAATGACATTAGGAAGATTTAAAGACATCAGCCACGATAAGCCTTCCCGCAATCCCATGCACTCCGCCACTTTGACTTCAAATCTGGCCTCAATGTGTTGCATTCTGCCTACAAGAAACTCACCTTGCTCATTACGAACTATCATGCCAAAGCCCATGACTCCTGCTTCACCAAACAATGAGGCATCGATGTGGCATTTCAGCCATCCCGTAGGTGGTTTAGTCCAACAATGAATGGCAGAATTAGTAACGGTAGCTGTCATCTCTTTATGCCACACTGCCTTCCAATCTTGCGTGTAATGAAGTCCATTAAAGATCACATACTCTGGTGTCCTATAAATAAATCCCTTTCCACAGCTTCTCATTTCTATTCTTCCATATGGCCTAAGCAATAAAAGAAAAGATAGCCACTTCTTCCTTGTTCTCCCTTGCCAGAGGGTCAAAAAACCATTCCTGAAAGTTATTGAAGCTAGAATAGGATAGCTGAATACCTGTATGTATCCAACAGCCTTGTGCATACGGACAACCCAAAAGGCAGTGCTATATAGTTTCTTCCTCTCTTTCACAGTGAACACAAACTTCTTGTAAATTGATGCCTTTGTTCACAAGCAGTTTACGAGTAGGTGGACATTCCCTACATGATTGCCACAGGAATAATGTGATCTTGTGAGAAAGTGGTAAACTCCACAATGTCTTCCACGGTCTAGGGAGACTCCAAGAGTTCTCCTACATCCTCACCTCCATAGCCACACGATATCCGGATTTAACTAGGTAGTTGCCATCCAAACTATAGCTCCAAACAAACTTGTCCGGGTTGGGGAAGCTACAAATAGGAATCTTGCTAATCTCTTCCGCATCGCAGCTAGTGAATATGGCACAAACAATGTCCATATCCCACTCATTTTTATCCAGCTTCATGAGATTACATACAAGTAGGTCCTCTCCCAGTCTTCTGCCAGAGAGTCAATCATAAAATAGGAATTTCCCGGTATCCAAAGATCTAACCAAAGTCTAATGCTATTACCATTCCCAACTCTCCATCGACAACCTCTCTTCAATACTTCTCTAGAAGCCCGAATACTCCTCCATGTGTAGCTAGGATTGTACCCAATCTTAGATGAGAGAAAGTCACCTTTTGGATAGTACCGAGCTTTAAGAATCATGCTAAGAAGGGAATCAGGTTCTTTAATAAGTTTCCAGCCTTGTTTAGCTAACATTGCAAGATTGAACGGGCTCAAGTTCCTAAATCCCAAACCTCCATTCTCTTTTCTTTCACACAACTTATCCCATCGTAACCAATATTTAAGGCTACGTTTATTGTCTGATCTTTTGCCCCACCAAAAAGAGTTCATAACACCTTGAAGCTCATCACACAAAGTAGATGGGAGAAGAAAAATTGACATACAGTAGGCTGGTATAGCTTGCGCCGGTGCTTTTATTAAAATAGTTTTTCCAACCCTTGTCAGAAGTTTCCCACTCCACCCTTGTGTCTTCCTCCAGATTCTGTCTCGAAGAAAATTGAAGATCTCCTTTTTGTTGCCTCCAATCAGCGAAGGCAACCCCAAATATTTCCCATAACTCAGGTTGTTCACAATTCCCAGAATAGTAGAAATCCTTTCTCAGGTATTCTGATTAACATTGGTACTAATAAAAATTCCTAACTTGTCATAATTAATGGCCTGGGCAGAAGCAATCTCATACTTGTGTAACATGTTCTTCATCTCCAAAGATTCCTCTTCTGTCACACAGAAGAAGAAGAAGAAGAAACTGTCGTCTGCAAATAGAAGATGAGTGACACTGGGTGCTGTATGAGCCACACAATAACCATGTAAATTTTACATATTCTCTGCATGTTGGATTAATGCCAAGAGCCCTTCAGTACATAAGATGAACAAATATGGAGACAAGGGTCTCCTTGTCTAAGACCCCTAGTAGGAAAGATAGAGCCAACCTCCACACCATTAACCAATATAATAATTAGCAACAAGTAACAAAAATAAGAATGAAGAATTTTCCTTTAAAAAAAAAAAAAGCCAATGAAGAATTTTTTTAATACAAAAATAAGTAATTGAATGATGATACAAATGCAACCTATTAATAAAAGCTTTGTAAATTCTATCCAAGAAGCAAAATATAAAATGGATGATTTGTTTTCCTTTTCCGTTGCTATGAAATTCACCAACCATTGCGTAAATCTTTGGTGCTATCCCTGTGCAACAAAGCTATTTTAGCTCACAACCCTGTTATGGTGAAAAAACTACATACAAAATTTATATAACTCTAGAATTACCCTACACCTACATCTTTATTCAATAAGTATCAGTACAAAACTCCAAGAATGAATTCCTTTCTACATTCATTCCCCATCACATATTGTTAGAAAATTATCTTTCCCATTTCCTCAATTCTCCAAAGAAATTACTATTCACTAAATTCATTTAAAAAAAAAAAAATCTAAAGTGCACGCTCTTCTATTATAAAAGATCAAAGGAGAGGCAATATTATAGCAAATGATACATTCTATATGATTTACCTCTAGCATTAATTTTTAATCACTTTTCGCAATAAAGAGATTTAAAAGAACTTTTTTTTTATTCTAAATCATCACCATCATCATCCAATATTATTATTATTGTATCCACCAACTTCAATTTTTACTAATATATAGGCTCTCACAAAAAAAAAAGGTAATGTAGTAAATATATACTTATAGGTTTTATGACATATGGTTATCATATCAAAATAAATTAAAAGTTTTGAAACTGATTTAATTTTACTTTATTATAATGCCATCAATCTCACGAGTAGGGACACAATCAAAACGATAAGGAAGTTTAGATAATCCAAAACTTGAAATTTGTCCATTAGAATTTTGAAAAAAATGTAAAATCTTTCGAGATAACCTAAAAGCTAAGCGAATAGATATAGCAAACACTAACGCATAAAAAATAGTACAAGATTAGAGATTAATTCAGAGTTTAGATGATGTGTATATATTTTATATATATATTTATGCCTAAAATAAAAAATATATATTATGCATATATTATTATTATAAAATGAAATAAACGCATATATAAGCAAGACAGTGAATATATACTATAATATATATTATAATTACGTATATTATATATAATGTGTGTGTATAAAGGAAAAATATATATAAAATTGGAGATTAATTTGAAGCGTATTTGAGAATGTGTAGATTATATGTGTATATAAAATATAAGGATAGATATATAAGATTGAAGATTAATTCAAAACTTAATAGGGAATGTGCATATTATATTTATATATAAATTATGTATATATTATAATTATAATTATAAAAATAAAATAAAAGCATGTATGAGTATGATAGTGGTTTTTACGGATATCCTACCTTAATATATATAATATAAGATTCTTTTTTATTACCGTGCAGAATTAATAAGAGTATATTATAAAAATAAAAATTATTTAAGAAAAAGTGAAATACAATTTGGGATAGAGGAAAAATAAATAGTGAAATATCTTTATTGAACAAAGTAAGTATAATAAAAAAGTGAAACAATCCTTTTTTTATAATAATAAAATTATTATACGTTTTATAATTGTGTGTGATGATAATAAGTATAGGGAAGAATGTAAAGATGGGGGTTATTGCTATTAGGGAAAAGGTGGAATAGCTAGGGATTGGTTTTAAAGAAGTCACTTTTATGATGCAGGTAGTAGTAAGCGAACATATATCTCCGGACCCGAGTCTAGTATTTTCATTTCTCTTTCTCCTCCTATAAATAGGGGTATGCATTGTAAAAGAAGGGATCATTACTAATATCAAAACACATCTTTTCTCTCAATTTCATATATGTGTGTGTGTATGTGTGATTATTATTTTTGGATTATTTGGCACCATCTGCACGAATCGAATCAAAATCATTACCATAAGCGCATTATGCCTTCAAAGGTTAAAGCAGGAGCTTAACGACAGAAATCAAAGGAGGTTTTGGGTGAAACAGATGGAGAAGATCATGCTTCACTGGAAGTTTCAGCTTTTCAGACAGAATCAGTATCAGTTCCAGTTAATCAAGTAGATGACCTTCAAGAGAAGTTCAAGATAATGCAGGAATTCACTCATGCAGTGGTTTGCTCAGAATGCCGCTGATCGTACCCTACCAATTCCGCCATCACATCCTACAGAACTAGTGGCAGCTGCGAAGGGAGCAGGAACAACTCGCATTTTGGATGAATTGGTGGCACAGAAAATTGAAGAGGCTCTGGTAAGGAAAAAGGATCGGTTTTATCCAGTTGTTATGAAAGAGGATCCATTTACTGATATTATGCGTAGGATGCCTTTGATGTCCAAGTTTTGTCAGCCTGTTGATGAATATGACGGCACTGGAGATCTTATTGATCATCTACGAATATTTCAGGACCGGATAGCCTGCACAGTACATAACATCAAGCGATATAGTTTCCAACTAGTAGAAGAGTGGGTGTTGTTCGAGGTGATCAGTTACTGTCAAGACGACGTTATGTTGATAGTGTAAGGGGAAGGCAGGTTTTGACAATCGAGGAAGGAGTACCCATAATATAAGATAAATAAGGCAAAAAAATGGAATCGTCGGAAATTGAAGTAGATCAATTTGTAGCCATTGATGAGAGAGAGGAGTATTATTAAGTGATGAAGCCTAATTTGTTGCACTACGCGGAAGATGTTCGCTGATCGACCTTAGCGGTAAGGTTGCGGTGGGGGTTGGAAGGAGGGCAAGCAGCCCCCCTCCCGGGGGCTCGGGGGATTCAGTAGTTAGAGTATTGAACAAGTTAGGTTTTCTTACAGTTTTCTTGTAACCCTTTCAATTCCAACACATATAATAAAACATTGCGGCGGCTGAAGACAGGACGTAGCCTCAAGAGGAGGTGAACCTATATAAATCTTGTGTGTTCTGTGCGTTTTTTTATCACTTTACAATTAATTTCTCGTTACAGTTCGAAGTGGTTGCTGGGAAAATTTTTAAAGTAGGTAAGACCGTGTTGATAGAAGAGAAAGAACAATTGGATTTCACATATTTGAACAAGGCATGTCCTAAGATCTCATATCTTTTATCACAAATCAACTCACTTATTGATGCCACGGCAGGACAAAGACGATTTAGCTTTTTGGATGCTTTTTCTTGATATCACCATATCAAGATGGCCAAGAAAGATAAGGAAAAGACTACATTTATCACTGATATGGGGACTTTTCTTATACAGCAATGCCCTTTGGTTTGAAAAATGCAGGGGCGATTTACCAGAGGATGGTAAATAAAGTGTTTACTCCAGTACTTGGAGTGAAGATGCACAAGTCCTTTAATGCAAGTCTAAGAAAATAAATACACCTTCTGTCTGGCATAGATATATAGAATCCTACCAATTATAGAATTAGATTCATAGCTATGAATGTGCAATATAGAAAATATTTACCTAGTAATCAGAACCCAATTAATAACCAAATCTAGTCTAGAAATTAATACACACAATTTCATGTTAATTATACCCTCAAATTAAAATTGAAATTTAATTATAAAGCAAATGCTACAACTCAATACAATCTTTTTAATTCTACCAAAAAAAAAAAACGCATTGAGACTAGTACATTCAACATACAAAAGATTGGTACGTTATTATTCAAAAGCATTTCAAATCTACAACACTCAAAGTGTAGGGAAGTATGTTTGAGTACTCGAAGGTAATCACTTCTCCAGGAACAATTTTTTGTCCATTTTTGAGAAGACATGTGCCGATGTTGATGCGGCGAAAGATGAATGGATTGATTAAGGTAGTCGATGCAAAAGAAGGACATGAAATTTGGACATTGAACACTCCCCCAACACGCCATGCTTCGATGAATATCTGGACAGTGAACTTGGGCACGTTGAGCGCTGCAAATCCTGATGGCCATTGGTATATGCAAATCGTACTCGGAGTGCATGTGCTTGGAGAAACAAAGAAACCTACAACACAAGAATGTCACAAATTAGCAGAACATTAATTCAGTTCATTCATCAAGAAAATCCAATCTTTAATTTGTGGTGTTTTTCTTCGTTGAGGTAATTTTGGTGCCCCCCACCCCACCCCACCAGATTCCAGCCCCACCCCAACCTTAGAGACAAGAAACAACCTTATTAATCCTTAAAGAATGTGATTACAAAACTAGAAAAGTGAAAAGAATGAGATGCATACATGAAATGGGATGGGTCAATAATAATAGTAGTAGCAAAATCACTAGAAAAATGAAGGTTTGTGCCATGGCTACCCGGCAGCTGCAGGAAGAAGGAAGAAATTAAGATCGAAAGATTATTAATATATGTGAGCGTGCGTGCAACGTGCTTTTATGTTAATGTTTGCGAATTAATGCTGAGGTTTGGACAGCCCACACACATTCCATACATGGAAGCGTGATTCTTATGGTTCTGTTTGGGCAATGAAAAACTTTAACGTTGTAAACCAGCAGTTTAACAATAAATGTGATTACTCAGCAGCATTTAGTACCTTTTTGGGAAATTAATCTACTGCCCAAATAAGCTTCACCACCAGCTAGTAAATGAACATTGCACACCAGTAGTCATAAATTTGACTAATAATAATCATTAGAATTGTCACGTGTCTTCTAAATTTTAAATAAATAGAACCTTAAAGAGTAGCAAGAGTTTGAGAACCAAAAAAAAGAAAAAAAAAAACAAAAGATATGGTTTGCCAAGAAAAATCAGGTGAGGAGTCACAACATCATCTATTTACATTGATCATTTATTATTATATATAAAATATTTATTTGTAACATCATTAGCTTTTCCTTTTTTTCTACGTTGGATCTCCATACATTTGGCAGACCATTATATTGTTCTTTGAAAAAGAACCGTAAATTTAGCTAGGTCCAATTATTTTGGGTCAATTTAGAACCGCGCGTCTTTTCTTTTTTTTTCTTTCCATCTTTAAAGATTAATAAAAGGCCATCTAAATTATATGAGTAATTTTCACTCAAGGTCCCCAGCATTTTAACTTTGCGTTAATTTTATTTCCATTCTTTTTTTGGGCCTAGTCTTTCATTTATTATAGTATTATGTCCTCAACGTCATTTTTTGTCCCCATCTTTTCAATTTTCACCATAACCCCAATCGATATGACTATTATACCCTTAATTCTTTATTTTCATCATAGGTCTCTAACCTTTTAATTTTTATATAATTTTGTCCCCATCTTTTTGTGAACATATGAGACCACTAATATTTCATTTATTATCACGTTATGTCCCCACTTATACCTTACATCCTCAGCCTTTCCATAACTACTGCAAATTCCTATTAAAATTACAACTAACACATTTGGTCCACACTAAATTTACCCCACTTCCTTTCGTTGCCGCCTCAAAACTTGCCATCGGAGTGATGTCATTTCTGGCAACAAAAGAGAAAGGGGAAAATTTCCTTTTTCGCAAATTTTTTGAAGCCTCTAAATTTTTCTTGTGATTTAAAATTGGTGGATCAGATCGAATTGAGACGACGCTCTTCCGATCTAAACTAGGTTGATAATCACATAGAGAGATAAGAAATTAAATTAGAATTAGAGTATTAATGTTATGTTTGATTTCTATAAATCAATAATCAATTTTTTTGGAAGGTGGATCTACCCAATCTGTGTCTGCCATGTGATCTATGGTAGGTCAAGAAATCCAATCCGATTCGTCATGCTGATACTTAGATTGACAAATTTCTTAGATGCGAATTTGATATCTATCTACACCGTTATAAATTGAGTTTTTTGTTATCATTATTCTTGACCATTGTCATTGAGTTATATTGGAGTGAGTCTTCTAATTTATATTGTTCTTTACTTTTACTTAAATAATTAATGGCATAACAATAATTTTAATAAATATCAATAGTAAAATTAAAATGTTAAGTACGAAAAGTGTTAATAGGGATATAACATGACAAAAATAAAAGGTTGGGGGTCATATGCGCCCTAAAAGGTTTAAGATAAAATTGTATAAAAATTGAAAGTTTAGGGACCTATAGAGAGAATAAAGAAATAATGGTATAATGGTCATTTTGATAGTGGTTAATTAGTAGTGAAAATTGAAAGGTTGGGATGAAAAGTAATGCTGGGAGACATAATGCGATAATAAATGAAAGGTTGGGGACCTAGTACGCCAAGAAAAAAGAATGGAAAAAAAATTGATACACAGAGTTGAAAGGTGGGGATGTAGAACGAAAATTACGCGAATTCTATATGTGTATGTGTATATTCCATGTGTATTGCTTATTATTTTATCTTTAGGTGATGTGCATTTGTTACCAAATTGGGAATCTGAATATCTGATTACTCTTTTGAGTTGTGGAAGTTGGCATTGATAGTCTATCAACTAATAGACGACACAGATATACTAATTGCTAATTTAATCAATTATATTATATATAATTAACTTGTATAAACTCCTTTCCTCTATCACTTATTCGTATAAACTCCTGTCC